>JAODKM010000040.1:88061-98996 GCA_026780845.1 Petrocephalus sullivani
ATTTCACTGGTTTTATGTGTGTATTTTCCTGAAAACATGTAACTCTCCGTGTACACACACACACACACACACACACATATACATATATATATGTACGGAGGTGTGGGCCCACCCAATCACAAGGCTGGCCCACCCAGCCAAGAGGGGGAAGTGTATTTTTTTTATATGTAATTGCCCCCCCAAAAAATCTTCCTGGCCCACCCTGTTACCGAGAGCTGGAGCCGAGTCTGGGCTGAACGATTTATGGATTTCAAATCAAAATCGCAATTTTGAACAAGGCAATTAGCCAATCGCAATGGCTGCGATTTAGGTTATACATTATACAGCACGTCTGGCCCAGGGTTTAAAACTGTTGTGAGAATAGTTTTGCAAATTCATTCTGTCCTCCTTGGGTGACAGTCAGTCTCACCAATCAGAAGTGCCGTGCTCCTCGCGTGCCAATCATGCTCACCAATCAGAAGTGGCCCAAAGTGACTGCGTATACGCCCACAAACACGGACACGTGAAACCCACGGAACGTTACATTCACAGTGCAAAAAAATATTGGTTCCACTCCTGAGCCGTACTGTAAGTTAATTACCAACCTATTTCATGGTCAGAGATTGTTCACAGAAAGGTCCTATTACTAGGGGTCCAAGCAACGTTAGGCACAAGATCCCTAATGTTTTTATTATTGGAATTGTGTTATTTTCATAACTTTATTTAACGTAACACAGTTGCGGCTTTTGTGAGTTTTATGCGTCATTATTCTCTGCTAATTTGACCCATATGTACATGGGACTTTACGGAAGCACTTTACTAAGGGTAAAAAAGTGGTTTGCAAAAGCAGCACTTATAATGCGTATGTAAAAATACAATTACTTTACCATGTTCGGGTTGCTAGTGAATTGTTCTATGGTTTATTAGTTTTAAGTAGAATTAGATAATTTGATTTGCGCTGTTTTAGATATTTGGTTTAGCTAAATAGTTTCAGGCCTAAGAGTCTAGACCACACAATAGCATACATGGAACAACTGCACATTCTTCCCACCTAATCTGCCGTTTCAGACTGCAAACGGCATTTTATGTTTTAAGTCTTTAATTCCACGTCTATACTTTGCTGTGATATATTATTATAAATAATAATAATTATAATATACTTATACACTGTGACTAAGACAACCTCACCTCACTGTGTTGAGACAACAGCAGAAACACTTTGACTTGACTTTGGTCAGGAATCCCATGAGAGGAAAGTATGTTCTCAATTTCCACTGATGCTTTAGCCTGAACTTTCTCCCCAAGGAGGAACAACACTCCAAAAGCAGCTTGCAAACACTCCAACCACTATAAGAAGCTCAGAACCCCTAGTGGAGCATGGGAATTTTGTCAAACAATATATTATCTTTATTTCCTCCTATAACCTCGGGCACAAAGACACCCATTTCTCCACTGTGAAGGACACCTCCTTCCAGCATGTAGCCACCCATTCCTCCACTGTGGAGGAGTCCTCACACCTGGGTTAGAATGGCTGATCTGAAGTTTATCCCGAAAACCACAATGGCCCTTTGTGGATAAGACTGCCCACCCCTGTTCTAGTATGAGGAAACCCAGTTCTTCTCTGTGACGAACACCTCCTTCTGACAAGTGTTTAAGCATAAACGGAAATATAAATGGACGCATTTCTAAGAATAATTCAGTCACATAAGAAGAATGAATTTGACCACCAGCACACAACCCCGTAACAAGCACTGGGACGTCTCTCTAGGGCGCCCTGTGGATGGGAGATGGAGTGCCCATGTGTGAGGAGAGGAGTGCTGGGTCAAAACAGGAAAATGGGAGCATGGAGCGAAGGGGAGATACAAGAAAGATAAGGAGAAAAGAGAGTGAACAGGAGCTATCTGCTGCAGTACCGAACATGCTAATCATGCTGTAACCATCTCATCATTTAGTCTACAGTGACGGTGAGCACATCCCCTACATCTGTGTGTGTCTGTGTCTGTGTGTGTTTCGGATGTTAAGATGGGGAGGCGAAACATCATTGCTGTGCAGCCCAGCAGAGCTCTGTCCTGTGGGAGAGGTCTGCTCAGATTTCCATAGTAACAGAGAGGTTGAAGTGGAAGGAAGGTGTGGGTTTGTGTGAGGTGTGTGTGTGTGTGTGTGTGTGAGAGAGAGAGAGAGAGAGAGAGAGAAAGAGAGGTCTGGCTAGCTGAGCTGCATGCCAAAACCTGCATGAACATGCAAAATTCCCCACAGAGAAACACTCCTTTCAGCATCACTGTCTGTGGCCGAGCCGGAAACCAGTTCCCACCTGATCTACCGTCTCGCTGAAAGTCCACGTGGTACCACTCGCCGTCATTGACCTTCTTATTGACGGCCCGGGTCTTTGTGGTGCCAGAGCCCATGTCAAGCAACAGGTACAGGTGGCCGTCCAGCATCTCGATAGCAAAGAAGTCCACCTTGAGGGACTGGGGCCCACGGGCCTCTTTGCGTGGTTTGGGCCGGCCGTGGCTGAAGAGCAGCAGCCCATTGGGTTCTGTGGTGCGGAAATCGAGGGACACAGAACCGGTCCGACGGGCTGCCCAAGAGCTCAGAGCTACAAAGGACTCTGGTGTCTCAAAGGTCACGGGGTCCAGAGTGGCTACGCTCTCACACTTGAAGGCCACCGTCCCGTGGACCTTCATTTTGGCATCCCCCTGCTGTGCTAACCGGGAAAGTTCCAGCCTGACATCGTTGTTCTTGTAGACCACCTGATCCAAAAGAAAGGGCCGAGGGAATTGGTAAGGCATAAGGTCATTTTCAGAGGCTGAAATTATTATTAACGAACCAGAGGAACATGTACATATCACTCTCCAAATCCCGAATGGATAGCTTTTTGCAGAATATACACAGACATCATGGTAGCCATCCAGTCAGCACACATAGATTAAATGTCCGAACAGTTACAATAGGTTTTATCTTTGCAATGTTCCTTGTACATTTTTGTTCACAGATAAACACATACAGGGTTAGACCTAATGTTCTCCATTAAGAGCTGGACAGTTCACTAAACATATGTATGTTTATATATGCTAACAAAACCTCTACCAACCCGTTGCTGCTACCAGCTGTGATGTACCTCTCACAACCATGATATATGACGCTACAGGGCTATTCAACACCATGCTCCACGCACTTGTTAAGGACTTTATCATGCAGTATTCTGGGATCTGGACCTTGACTACCAATCACTTGATGCGAACATGACCCAGACCAGCACTCTGCAAGGTAGATAATCGCTGTAAAATCACAGATTCATCCATCCTTCCATCCATCCATTCATTCATTCATACTCCGTCACTCATCCGCTTCTAGGTCACTGGGTCAGTAACTGAAACAGAGATCCCCAGACCTCCCACTCCCCAGCCACTTCCTCCATGGAAATACCAAGGCTTTCCCAGTCCAGCCAAGAGATGTAATCTCTCCAGCCTGTCCTGGGTCTACCCTGGAGCCTCCTCCCAGGTTGGATTTGCCTGAAACATCACCCCACAAAGAGGTCCAGGAAGCATTTTAGCCAGACGTCCGAACCACCTCAGATGGGTTGTTTCGATGATGATACTAGCGTATGTGCTGATATCAGGCTTAGCTTAGCCTGCTGTGTGGAAAGTCCTGTAGAGGTCTTTATATTTTATGATTTGTAGCTTTGCGGAAGAAACGTTACATAATGGCCAATGACTTTATGTAAATGCCAGCTATCCACTGGGTTGTTCCCACTGTCAATAGACCACAGATGACTGCTTCATCTCTACAGACTGAACCTCACTTCCACAAGCAGCAAAAGTCCAATCCCAAGTTAAGGCCTTGGAGGGGGAAGCTGTGTGGACGGGCGCACAGCCAATGGTTAGAGACCACTGTTTGCAAATGCACAAAAGGCTGTTGTTTTACCTCTTTCAAGCAACCCATGAAGTTATTGCTCACAGGAGATCCAGGCAGGTCTGCAGTGCTGGGGCTGCCTCCGACATAGAAAAAGTCATCGGAGCCCAGCATGGTGTAGTCCTCCTGTGTGTATCCTGTGGTGGTCAGAATCCCATCGACGGATATTGTCACCTAGACAACATGAGAGCACAGGGAAAGGACACACTATGCTAAGAAGGCCAGCAGCTGCACCAGCTGTTTTCAGCCACTCACACGGCCAGCACATTTGAACCACTTTCTTTTTATGTAACTATTTTTTAAACCCATTTTCATGTCTGTTTTTTGTTTCATTTGATCTGATGAGGAAATCCTATCCACCAACCCAAGGTGGAGAGTGAAGTGAATTGAGTAGTTGACGTATTGCCCAGATTACTTAGTTATTAGATACCCCTGTCGCAACTCAAAAGCAATTGAGCAGACACAAAAATGGAGTTAGTAGAATGTGTTCAGAAGTATGTCTGCAGGGTACATTTAACTTTGTTCAGCATGTATTTTTATGTGAAAATGAAAAGGAAATTAACACAATAATGCTGTGTGATGATGGAAGCACAAAGCTATGTAGGCCACAGCCATGGCGTAGGTTAGTTTAGGTTAGCAAATAAAGAGAGCAGCAGCACAAACATGCCTTATCTGTCATTTTCTTCTGGCATATGTGCATGCAACAGACAAAAATGTCTATGGTGAAAACTAAAAACAAGGAAAAATATTTATGTAAATGCATATCATAAAAGGGTAAAACTTCAAGGAACTAGTATGGAGGAACTGGCATGGGCAGAGGACTCCAGAATCCATGCCATGTGGTGTGAATGGCAGCACAACTGGCTCAGCCAATAAGCATCGAGTCAGCCTGGTCATATGAGTGGCCTGAGCCAATAAGCATTGAGTAAGCCTGGTCATAGGGCTGGCCGACCCAATGGGCATCATTCTAGCCTTGTCATAGGACTGGCTGAGCTAATGGGCATTAAGTGAGCCAGTCAGGAGAATCGCTCCTGTACATCACTGCAGGATGCAACAGGCAGAAAAGGTGCTCCCTAAAACGTAAATGAAACATAAAAGAACAGGAACGGGTCAAATGGGAGAAGAAATCTGACAGATGAACAGAGAAGACAGGAGTGGTAAGTGAGCAGGAGAGGGTACCAACCTTTTTGTTAATGACATCTGGGTCATTCCTACTATGCCGTGCATTTGCCCTCCACATCAAATAGGTCTTAATATATCAATAAAATGCTGCATTTTTAAATGCAAAAGATGGAAAGTAAAATTCTCAAGGTGTTTCCTCATTTTTTCCTTGCCCTAATTAAAATTTCGTCTTATGATCACTGGTTAGTAAGTAATGGATTTAGAGGGTGTTATTTCATCCTCAGTATAACTGTAATGTCCTTTACTAACAGTATATTAACAGTATACTCCAGGACGTAACATTATATTTGGCGGGAAAACAACAGCACAAAAATCGGTACCTATTAGCGATTAATTTCAAACATATGGCCTGTGGATTTACTTTGCTCCACTCTGCTCAGCCCTGCGCTCACTCCCTTAAGCAATGGCTGACTAATGCTTTGTTGGCATCCTGTAAAAGAATATCCAGTTTGGCAAGTTCCTCCAAACCAAAATGGGGAACGGCCTTAAAATTAAACTCGAAATCTACGTGTGTGCGATTTCATGAAAAAGGGAAGTGCATTTTCCATCTATTAAAATTTAAGAAATTAACAGTTTACCTATATATTAAAACATATTTGATGGGGACTGGTAAAGGTACTGCATAGTCGGAATGACCATTCTACTGTAAAAGGAAGATAGAAAACAAAAGGCAAACCCAAACTAAGAAACAGAATGATATCTACCGGGCAAAGTAGTTTGTTTACCATAGCGTGTCCAATGCCTGCGTGCTTTGTGGAAAAGGGGAAGAAGGGGAATTAAAAACGGAGAACAGAATACCGGTTGTTACTGAGAAAAGATTTGATGGTCTCAGGTTAGTACATTCTGGAACATCCAAAGGTAACGGTTAGTAAAATGACACATTCCATGAATGACAGGTTAGTTGTTTTTTTTTCTAAAGCAGATTAGTAATGCAGAAAGAGGAAAACACAAGTTACACAAAAATAAAAAGCAGGACTAGTGAGAAAGCTCTGTATGACAAAGAGCAACACGCCCCCTGTCACTAATCACCCCCTGACATCACCTGACCCAATATTTTTATTTACAGGGAATCTGGTTGGCTCTTCTCACTAACTTCAGTGTCTCTCTCTGGGAAGGTTCCTCTCTAAAGTTCCTCTCCATGTCCGCTGCTCAGAAGTGCTTTGAGTCTTACCTCGCAGGTAGATCCTTCCAGGTGTCTTGGGGAGCAGAAGTGTCTAAACCAAATCAAGTAACAAATGGTGTGCCTCAAGGCTTAGTTCCTGGCCCCATCCTCTTTCCTCTATATACCTCCTCTCTAGTTTGAATTATTTTGTTGCATTCAGAAACAGCTCTCATTGCTAAGCCGATTACGTCAAAGTCTACCCAACCTTGACTCCACAGGATGCCATAGTCTCTGCTTGGATTTCCATGCACCCTGTTGATGTTGCAACCTGGACAATGAATTGCCCCTTCAAACTGAACCTCAAGAAATCTGAGCTTGTTGTCTTACCTCCCAAGCCTACTATTCAACACAAGATCACTGTCCAGCTTAATCAATGGTATCTCCATCAACCCACAGCTAATGATCAATGACTAGCTATTATTTGCTGACTATACTGCAGCTATTTCCAGATTTTTCAGATTTGTGTAGCATCAGGAAGATTTGGAAGAACATCAGAAAAACTCATCTAGCAGGATATGCTGATTAACTCAATATGCAGGTCATCTCATTGTTGACTATGAATCGAAGGGGCTGCCAGCCTGTACTGTACAACCACTGCAAAAGAATTAAAATGCAGCACCACATGTGCTATTCAACCAGCTACAATGCTCTTATGTTATACCTCCCTTTAACTCATCTAATTGGTTCCCTATACGCAATTGCATCAACTTCAAGTCTGTGGTGCTTGCTTTCATAGCTCTTAATGGAAGAGAATCTACCTATGTTGTGTTTTTCCTCATGACCTCTTCCTTGTCTCACCCCCCATAATTAATAAGATAATAAGAGAACATCACCTTGTGATTCATTCACCACATGGCCCCATCTACTCTTATACTAGATGTATACAATATACTAGATGTTTTTCATGCATGGTTCATCAATGGTAGAATCAGCTACCCAAATAGATGCTGACTAGAGCATCCCTCATCACCTATAACAAACACCTTAAGATCCATCTCTTCTAGGACCACAGGTCATCCTGCCACTTATCCTCTCCAACTCTGTCGTTGTTAACTTGTTAACTGGTCACTCATTCAAATCACTTCTAATTTGGGGACATGTCTGTCGCTTTGAATAAAAGTATCTGCTATATAAAAACAATAAATGTAGGCTCCAAAACGACTCTGACATTTCGCATCAGGTGGCTAACAGGAAAAACCCAAACGTCATATTTTTGGTTCATGCAGTGTCGCAGGCCTTTTCAGTACCATTTGATTTACTCACATTTAACATTCATGAAGAACTTAGCTGCACTACACAACCAATTTTCTAAACTGAGACAGAGCAATTAGTCAAACTGATGTTTTTCCCAGAGTAAACTGTCAGCATAGACTGGAATTAAAGAAGACTTCCAAAGCATACATTTGTATGTAATATGTGTACAATAAATTAGCCTTGCCATTACTCCACAAATATGATATATTTGTTCTCCTTGCATGCGTTTGTTTTAGTTGCCTCTCCAGAAATAAGAAAGGAGAGAGGAGAGGATGTGACTATAAATGTGGTTCCTTACTCAAAAACACAACATGTTCAATTTCGCATTTGTTTAATGTGAAGCTCCAAGCCCCATGTGTTATTTATATGTATTGATCGCTGGTGTAGTTTGTTTGTCAGAGTTCGTCTTCAATGCTCTCCTGCCATCGCTCTTTTTGGCTGTTACCTGACGTAAATTCCTGGTTACTTTGACATCGTGCCATTCATTGTCATTAAATTTGCCGTTGACAGGCTCCACCAGGGCCTCGAAGGCCCCTGAGCCCAGGTTGATGACAAGGGAAACGGCCCCATTCTTCAGCGCCAGGTTGACGTAGTCGGCCGACTTGCCGGTGTGGAGCATGAGACCATTGCGCTGTAGCGTACGGAACGACAGCGTGATCTCATCGCTGCTGCTCTGGATTGGGTTCAATGACAGGTCATAGCGGAAGAACTCCGACCCTTTGAATGTCGCTACATATTCTTCTTTTCCTGCAAAGGAGAGACAGAGGGAGATAGAAAGGCAGAGAGAAGAAGAAAAATATGTAAATAAGTTAGACGACAATCCCAAATGATCCATTCACTGTTACGGTCTTTCAATTTTTATTTTTATTTATTTGCTTTTTTTTTTTGTTTTATTGCACTGAACAGGAGCTGCCCCCCTTGTTTCACCGTCTATTCAATATACAATGACAATACATTTTCTATTCTATTCTATTCTATTCTATTCTATTCTGTCTGCTAATGGAATCTAAATCTCAATGGACCCAATGTCAATGTTTAAAGATAAGTGAGGACGTCTTGGTGTGAATTTAACAGTGTGAGGAATTACACATCTCTGTAGATATCAGAATTTCCATACTGCAATACTGCCATACTGTCATACTGGAGTCACGCCAACTTCTCCAACCATTAGTATTTCTGAATAAATATGGAGCACAATTCACTAGCTTACTGCAAGACATGAACAATTTACTGTAAGATTCTATAGAATTTTCAGCAACTTCAACAGACATTTTTTGATCAACACTTTTTATGATTCTTTGTAAAATCAACAAAGTTAAATAAACATAAACACACAAAGCACGCAATCTGTTTCAATCACTACCTACAAAACAGAGGCAGTACTCAAACTGATGTACCTGACTCATCTGTACTAAGCTCCGCCTGATAAAAACACAGATCTTTCTCAGACAGGTCAGAAGTGCAGCCATAGTGTCACAGGAGCAGACGGAGAGTACAGATGCCAGGGATTGCCCTAAAATGTGGCGATACTGGGATAATCTTAGGATTGTTGGATCTCTCCCATAGACGTTTTATTTGCTTTTGCACCCCCACTCTGGTGACTCATTTGCTGAGTCATATCTGCCCTCACACCCAACTCCAAAGGGACATTTTAATATATTTCTGAATACCAGACAAAGGAACAAAGCTGCACAAGAAGCATATAACAGCGTTCAATGGTGATTTAACCTGAATTTCCATTCTGCTGGAAATATGTTTGGACTAATACCAGTCCCTCTGCTTTGCGTGAGGTCATCGCAGGTTGGCATCATTTCAGGGAATGAATTGGGAAGTTTCCAGCAGCTTCGTGCTGCCTTCTGGAGACCATATACAGTACATGGCATTCCTCCAGAATGTTCTGTCTTCTGCCTGTGTGGGTCAACAGACTTCCCACTGTGACAAGTGAGCCCATACACCTTGCTGCTAGTCACCCAACTTCTATTTTACCTCCAGCATTCCAGAGTGTTATAGTCTTTGATGGGGTGGCATGGTGGTGTAGTGGTTAGCACTGTTGCCTCACACCTCTGGAACCAGGATTCCATATGTGCAGAGTTTGCACGTTCTCCTCATGTCGTCGTTCGGGTAACTAAAGTTAGTTGCCATTCCCTTTAATCCGAACCTTTGCTTTCCTTGCATTTTATTCAGAGGCATATCTTATCACTCAGACCCTCTCCTTCGTGCTCTGTAAATGCGGTGCGTGATGGCCACGTTATTGGTGCTTCTTCCACTGACGTTTAGCTTTAGTTGCATGTATATTTCCACTGGAATGTCAACTATCCCTGTAGCCTTGCCTTTTGCGACTGATCACAGATCCAGTATCAAAATCTGATGTTTTCAACAGAGGTGATGGTGGTAGCCTCAAGGCAAGGTCATTTTAGTTTCAATTTTTATTATTTAGTTTTTATATTAATCATTTTCCCCAATTTTATCTTTTTTTCCCAATTTTGTTCCCTTTTCACTTTAGTTCCAGTTTACTTTAATCTGTCATTTAGCTTGTATTTTTATCGAGCTTCATAATTTAGTTTTAATTTTAGTTTTTTAGTTCTCAAATGAAAACACACAACATGCATTATGAATAGGGGCACAGCTTTAATTGACATTGTAAGTCCTATAACATAAGCATAAAAATAAATGTTTCTTCTTTCACTCACAGTTTCACTACAAGATGTACTCGTATAACTATGTAGATGACAAATAAAGAATCTTGAATTGTAACTGCAAATATGTCAAAAGAGCAGACTGGTAACTCTAGCAGTGTCCAGCATTTTAAACTTTGGGTCCAGGATTTTACTGAAACGGTATGGGGGCCGGCAATTCACACAACCTGCTTGTCGCCTCCAATTCGATAAGCGAGTGAACCAGGGCAGTCTCCCTTTTTTATGTTTGAGAAACTGAACTGGCCAGAGAGCTCCTTTGTGCACAATGCAGTTACCATTTGTTATATAGGGACTGTACTTTTAACTAGGGCTGTCACAGTCAACATACTATTATACCTCCATTATATCCATTATTCTCTGATAGCATTAACACATTACTTGGTTCATTTACTTTTAAGAAATTTCTACACAGAGGCATAAATAGGATAAAATTATCATGATTTGCAATATTTGTTTTAGAGAACAATCTGTAGCTCAACATCAGCATGAAAATGGACTGGCCCTCAACAAACATCAAGAACACCAGCTCCATTACAGGACTGACCCTTAAAAAACTCATTAGGAAGGCCAACTCTGTCACAGCACTGACCCTGAACAAACTCATCAGGAAGGCCAGCTCTATCACAGCACTGACCCTGAACAACTTCATCAGGAAGGCCAACTCCATCACAGGACTGACCCTGAACAAACTCATCAGGAAGGCCAGCTCTATCACAGCACTGACCCTGAACAACTTCATCAGGAAGGCCA
>JAODKM010000040.1:104184-114719 GCA_026780845.1 Petrocephalus sullivani
TAATATTTAAAATACTTAGTTTATCATTGGACTTTCAGATTTTTTCCCCCGAATGTATACATGTTCCCAAATATCCGGACTCTCCACCCAAACAGAAAAATAATTTGGTCATATATGGATACTAGTGCCTACTAGAACTTCATTCAGAGTCAGACAATGGCCCCTTTCCTATATGATTTATACATGTTTGATATATGGCATTACATGGTACTTGCGTTCACACTGACACATATGGTATATGTATATCTTGGTGCAACATACTGTATGTACTGTATATGATCAACAACAGTAAAACAGACAAGAGCTGTATGTATCCTTACATGACTTTTCCATATGGGAGTATCCACAAAAGTGCACACTTCCGAGTTAAACCACATCCAACTCCAATATTAAGCCCCGCCCCCCCAGCTGAACTCCACCACACTGCAGATCTCCAATTAGCAGCCGTAGAAGATATGGAAGCCTTCCGTAAACGGGCACCACACAGACTGTAAAGTTGTAAAGTGTAAAGTTTACATGACAGGAGCATTATAACTTTGCATCTGTGTACAATTAGCTTTTAACTTCCAGCTTTAATAACCGCAGGAGCAGACTGGTAGTCAGACAATCTGTCATGTGCTCTTTGTCCGGCTATATCTACAGTCTTTGTGACTTTACCAGAATCTATAGATAACTGTCCAATTTCCTGCACAACATTACATTCACTTCAGGTAAACCATCACCAAACTACTTACGCGGGACAAGCTGCAACACACTTAACTCAAAATTAACCCACTTTCCACAAAGTTACAAGACACGGATGCCTGGACCATTATAAACCAGCTAATGTCCGTTCGTCCATCGTCTAACAGGTTATTCTTGTCGGAGTCAGAGGGGTTAATATCCATCTATCCATCCATTCATCCATTTTCCATATATACTGTCCTATGCAAAGTCTCAGGGGTCTGCAGCATATCCTCGAAGTGCCGGGCACGAGGTAGGAAACAGCTCAGGACGGGGTGCCAACCCACCGCAGGGGGTAATGTCTACTTGCATTTTTTATTATGGTATAATTCCACTTAAATTAAGGAATACGTTGAATTCACTCGTCTTCCAACAGCCAATGAGACTCCACGGCCAAGTGCGGCTCCCTGGCAGCTGAGGCTCTCCTCAAAGCCGCTCTGTCACAGCGGAAATTTAAATCCTGCAAACAGGCACTGGTGTGTATTATTTATGCATCTGGCAAAGCTGGCTTCCACCTTGGGGAAGTACTGCCAATCGTACATTATTCATTCTGCATTTACCTGAAAAGAAAGCAAAGACCCCTGTCTAGGACAACAAACACCACACACAGGGTTGGAATACTTGGCTGTTCAAAGACACATTGGCCTGTCATTGACAGTCATGTTGGGTACAAAGTCAGTCCCATCCAAGTTCTCTTTGCTTCATTAATTCTTAAAAGCACCTCCAACAATTCTCAAATTTTTCAGGCAACTGTAGCAGTATCTTGGTGCAGCGTAGAATGTGATGTGATGAGGTTGGTTGGCTTGGAATTCATACATTAGGTCACATTAACTTGCAGCCACATAATATTACAAGGTCTGTAATATTTCGCCACCTTAAAACAAAGATTTCTAATCTCATACTAAGTATTCTAGTATCAAAGATGTAGGGTTGAAACTAGAAATTTAACTAACGTTCTATTTTTTTATTAGTCCTGGTGCTTGACCCCACTGTCTAGCCAACTGCCAACAGCTTGCCAACTAACTAGCGGACCTACTAGCTTCCAAACTGATGGATCTGCTTTTATCAGCAAGACAGCGACTATTATTATATTTTTGGAGCTTGCAGAAAGGCAGAAACTCGCAGTTTTCTAGTGGCATGATAACATGATGTTATATGACAGTGCCATCCAAAGAACCACCATGCACATGACCACATGATGTTATATGACAGTGCCATCCAAAGAACCACCATGCACATGATCACATGATGTTATATGACAGTGCCATCCAAAGAACCACCATGCACATGATCACATGATGTTATATGACAGTGCCATCCAAAGAACCCCCATGCAACCCTTTCGAATACCATATAAAGGACTGTAATGCATGATGTGCCAACAAAGTCAATGCCAATTTTAGAGAAAATAACACTTCTGCTCACACATACATATAAATACCCCTTGTAAAAAAATCCATACAGGCAAAATCTTCAGGCCCTATGTGAGTTTAAAAAAAAATTAAATATGCTTAAATGCATGCATATAAAGCACATAAATATGCACATATTAAATAACTTTCCCGGGAAGGGGTCCACTTGAGCTTCTTAGTTCGTATTTCACGTACACAGCTATAGATTTTCATTGTCATACTCCTTCAGACTGCTTTCTTACCTTCAAATTTAGTCAGTACATTTACATGGCATTAGAAAAAAATTTAATTATTGTGTTTGTCCTAAAGTTAGACTAAAACAGGTTTCAAATACAGATACACAATGGTCCAGGCACTCTGCATGCTCCACAGTTCCCACCCAGGACACTGACCCAGAAGCGAAAGCAGACACCGAAGGGCGCTTTTCCACCGCACTAGATACCAAACTTTTGGTACTTCCAGAAAGTACCAAAAATACACTACTCCAAGGTGTTGGTTTTCCACTGGTGTAAAAACTGGTACCGGCACTGGATGACATCACAACGTGAGGTGGGGTATTTTGTACTGAATGCAAAAAAAGGTTATACTAAATATTATAGTAACCTATGTTATATAGCTGAATGATGTGAGATGTTAAAACTAACATTGCATGTTATGCACATCGCTAGTCTGCTAGATTAAGATCAGACTTTTTTCTTACTATCAGTTCTGTACGGTCATTGTATCATATATGGGGAGTATATAGTTATAGAGTTTGTTTCGCAAAAACATTTTTACTCTGTCACAGGACAGGGGATTATGACAATCTCGGAGAACGCATGCAGCGCTCATGCAAAAGCAGAGAAGGTAAACTTGAAATAGATTTTTAAACATTTATTGAATAATCTATAAAAGGAATAATCATTAAAAATGCAAAGCTAGCTATGTTTCTTTCCCTACGACAGAGTAAAAACGCCTTAAAGAAACTTTAACCCCCAGCACTATAGTGTCCAAACTGTATGAAACAGTATGGAAAAGCCCGGAATCAGTGAGAACTACACTGCTGTAAAGGGATGGCAGCAATGCAGCAATTATGTTTGCCAAACGTATGAAAGACGTAAACTCATTACAGACACACGCCAGTTTGTTCTGTGATCTCTTGTTATTATTAACACTAGCAAGTCATGAGGGCAGATAAAGCAGATAAAGGAGGGAATTTGATTTCACATGGAGTATAATTTCAGGTAGCCCGTTGGACAGGGCAGTATTACATTTTGGTAGCCCGATGGGAAAAGCTAATAGCCCCAGCATGTCCAGCTACCGATTTTGCGAGCCCTGTGAATTGTTTGTCAGTTGGTTTCGGTCTATGACGTAATAGGTCAATTGGAAAAAGCCCAGTACTAACAAGCATTTCCACTTATCGTAGCAGAGTAAGACATACTTTGGTCAATAAATCGATTCCCCTCCCATGCTTGCATACTGGGACGAGGACAGTAGTCCATTTAAATGGCTAAGTCGAGCTATAACAATAACAGTAGCTCGACTTAACTGCGCTTGTTAACGAGCTGAGGGAGGAGGCTGTGTACATGTACTCTCGAAAGGTCACATTGAACACGGCTCATCACTAGTGCTCGTTACACCTACTTTAGTAAGATTATTGTAGTACACTTTAAGCAAAGGGTTTGTAAAATGCATGAAAGAAGGGCTGAGTACTTGAATCTTGGTTTCCCTGTCTAGCAGTGCAGGAGGGTACGGTCAGGGTTAAACTGCGATGGTGTCATCTTCTGCCAGCACCAGCCCTGACAACAGCAGTCGCCCACAGCTGAGTCTGCTGACAGGCATGCTATAGTTGCCAGGCAACAGCAGTGCTCTGAAAAGCCCCAACAGAGAGACACAGAGGGGGTCCGACGGCTTCTTTAGCTTCCCGAGGAGCCTCAGATAAAATGTCACAATGTTCTTACACCAGAGATTCTCCATCTTCATACATGAGCTCTTTAGGTCTCTGCTCCATCAGCTTCTGAGAAGATGGTTTGCATGCCGGCAACAGATAACTATTTTGATAAATATATACAGGTATATTCAGTTTCCAGATCCGAAAATACAGTGAATTAACCCAAGTTCACAGCATACTGTGACTTTCAGCGTATTTTTCTCCTTCCACTAAAATACGTACTGTACAAACGGTAACTCAGAAGACCTAAGATATTGTGATACAGGAAAAATTCAGTCTCATTACAATGAAATTTAAATGTTTAAATGTTTGTCTCAAATAAATAAGAACACAAGAAGATGCTGTTGTGAGAATTCCCTGAGACTGCCTATTTGTCAGCTAGTCAAGTGCAGATCCTAACGGATGTGCTCATTTTTACTATCTTGATTATGATAACTTTCAATGCTTATGTGAATGTTTATTAAAGCATAGAAGACTACTGCTGTAACATGAAAGAAAGGCACAGGAATAGATTCTGCGGTATGTGAACAGTGTGTCTTGCTAAAATCAGCAATGTCAGGTCTTTCTGGGTTTTAAGATCATTTATCACAGTACATGTGCCAGGGTCAGAAAGCCTCTGAGTAATGAAACTGGCTGACTCCTCCTTCTGGAATGTCTAATACCATAAGCACAATAATTGTTCCTACTCCAACAGTGCCAAAATGCAATATATATAATTGTAATTTACATACATTCCTAAATTGTACTTCACTGCAGTAATTACTTGCCAGTGATGCTTAAATCACTCTTTCTATATATTCATTCATATACGGGTAGATAATAAGATACTGCTAGACAGCCTAGAAAAGTGAGTGGGAGTTTCCGGCACAGTGTTAAATTGGTTTGAATCATATTTACAGGATTGGTACTACTTTGTCTCAATAGGTAATTATGAATCTGAGCGAACAAAAATCACATGTTGTGTTCCTCAGGAGTCTATTCTTGGACCTCTTCTATTCAATATCGACATGCTCCACCTTGCTCAGACAATGGAACACTATAACATATCTTACCATAATTATGCAGATGGCACACAATTGTACATTGCAGTGCCACCATGTGACTATGGTCCCTTAGATTCACTGAATATGTGCGTCAAACAAATCACGACATGAATGTGCCAGAATTTTCTGCAACTGAAGACCGAAAAAATTTATAGTATTTGACCCCTAAAAAGAAAGTCATTGCTCACCTTGAATCCATGACACTAAAAACTACAAATCAAGCCAGAAATCTTGGTGCAATTCTGGACTTGGACTTCAACTGCAACAGCCACATAAAGTTAATAACAAAATCAGCCTAGTACCACCTGTCTAAATAAGATATTGAAAAGCTTGCTCATGCATTTATTTGTAGCAGGCTAAACTATTACAACGGTGTCGTTAGAGGTCTTTGTAAAAAATCAGACAACTGTAGTTCATCCAGAAAGCTGCCACAAACAGCCCCACTAACACCAAGAAAGCAGAGCATATAACACCCATTCTTAAATCACCGCACTGGCTTCCTGTGCATTTAAAAATATTATTACTTTTGTGCAAAGCACTAAATAATCTCGGGCCAGAATATATTCCTGCTTTACTTGAACCTTATGAAGCATCCAGACCCCTTAGGTCATCTGGGAAAGTCTTACTCAGTGTTCCCAGACTCAAGACCAAGCAGGGTGAAGCAGCATTCAGTTTCTATGCTCTCCGTCTGTGGAACCAGCCTCCTGAGGTCTGCTGCAACTGTCAGCTCGTTTAAAATCAGGGCTTAAAAATAGTACTGTTTGCTGCAGCTTTTCATTAAATTAAATCAGTTTAGCCATGCACCGTCTTGTAGCGGACGGCGGATAAAGGCAGAGGAGGAACGCAGAAGTAGTGACATCAGTCATTTTTATTTCTTCCTTTCCGTGGAAAACAAATTGAAGTAAACTGTATAGAAAAAGTGTGAGTGCACAACAGATCGCAGAGCTGTGTTGATAAAACTTAAACAAATCCAAATACTGTAAACAGCCAAACCGATGCGTTGTCTTGTTTCATATAAACGGGGGCAGTTGGTATTGTAGCAGACCACTGTGAAGTTAATTATAATAAATACTGATCTATAATGGATACAATTATTCCCGTTCAAAAGTAATCAAAGTGAGCGGCACGACAGCAGAAAAATTCAGTGTCTCTTTTTACTGGTGGTACATGCTGGCTTCCGCTGAATCCGCGCTGTCGGTATCCCTTCACTGCTCAGTCCGTGACACACTGTCACTACAATGGAACTTCAGTTGACTATTTTTGGCTTTTAGTTTTTTTTCCTTGTCTTTTAAATGTTACTTTAATGTTTTTTTTATTTGAATGTATTCTTTTGTGTTTGTAAAGCACTTTGAATTGCCATGCATCTGAATCGTGCCATATAAATGAACTTGCCTTGCCTTACTGAATTAATAAATTCAGTTCTATATATATATTTATATATATATATATATATTCATATACTGATGTGACTTGATATAAATTAAAAAGACACACAGTATGAAGTTATCTGTACAACAAAATTCTGATTCTCCTGGGCCTTGAGTTATAAATATTCCTTGGACAGAGCGTGGATGAGGGATTAAACGCTGTACAGCTCAGAGGAGTTTTTTTCTTGTATAAATAATTGAGTTACTCCTCATTGGCTCCCAGGAGGTGGCCCCGCCCCCACTGGGTAGAAAGCACTGCCCAGTCTCCCCAGTGACCTTAGCCATGTAAACAATGACATTATAGAGGTGCAACTTCCTTTTATTCAGTTTTTAATCTGTCAACATCTCCATTTGCCTCCAGTAGAACCCTGGGGCCCTTAACTAACATGTCCAGGCTTGGGGAAGCTCCGCATGATGGAGGAAGCCCAGAAGACAGCAGACATTCACAGGTGCAGGACTCTGGGTTGTACAGTAGGACCAAACCTCCTTTACTGAATAAGAAATGATATAAAGCTATAGATTTAAAGTATGAATGCTATTATATGGTACTCATAGGACTGATAATTGATTCAGATTTTTTATGAAAATGAATTCCACGTCTTTACCTCTCTGACCCACCTCCCAAGGTCAGACTGACCTACAGCAAGAAGATGTTCATGGCAGAACTATTCATTTCTGTAGTATGGAAAAAAGAATATTTATTTTGAGTCCCTGATAATATCGTGCTGATAAATAATAATATTTAATAGAAGCACTATTTTATTGTCATTTCGAAATGTCATTAATGTAACATTAATGTAATACCCTAACCCTGATACACCTTACCAAACCGAATCATACGAACACATGCTTTCACGCTTAGAACAAACACGACCCCACATTAAATATAAATACATAAAAACAGGCATATTCCCCACACACACTGACTCACCAGTCACAGATGGAAGGGACACAGCCACTAGTCGGCATCCTATAGAAGCCTCCTACTTTCCTTTGACTGGGTGTTTTCATTCTGTTCTCTCATCCCAACCCTGAACACCTCACAATAAACATACCGAGCTCAGCAGGAACTTAAGGTTTGAGGCTCTGAAGACAAGGGACTTTCATTTAGCCTGGGAGATTTGGGAAGTGCCAGAGGTGCGCAGAATACCTCCCGGGGGCCGCTGCTACCTTTCTCTTTCCCGTGCTGTCTCTCCTCTCTGCACGTGTCCCCAAAATACTAAGTGCATGTGGATTTGCATTTAACACAAGTACGGAGCTTGGAGCTAAATGTGGTTATTAAAGACTAAAACTAAAAACTTTACTTTAACAAAGACTAAAATATGGAAGCAGAAAGACATGTAACTTAATACTGAGAGGGAAATGCATATTTATATAACCTAAGCAAAGCACAAATATAAAACTAAAGTCATATAAACGTAACAAACATAACTGAAAGTAGGTGATTGAAAGCCCTGTGGGTCGTACAGCAGCTACATAGCCAGATGTTCAGTGTCTGCTTGGTCTCTCTGAGTTACGGAGGTCTCCTTTCGCCACATGGCTTTGGTGTACCTAAGTTTATATTCTATTTATTTAGGAGACACTTTTTTCCAAAGCAACAACGGCAGTAGGGTCAGTCAGTTCTTGGAGCATCCGGGGGTCAAGGGCCTTGCTGAAGGTCCCAATAATGACATCACTCTGCTGAAGCTGGGATTCGAACTGGCTGCCGTCTGATCACAGGCCACTGTGATCACTGATCACCATGCACCCCAGCCCTCACCACAGAGTATGACTGTATGTGTGTTAGCTAATCAGCTACTCACTGTACAAAAGGTTTATGATTCACAGTTTGCTTGCACTACTTCAGGCAATCACAGTCGAGCTGTCAGTAATACAGTAAAATGCCCAAATTAAATGCTCAGGGTTAGCCACCCACAGCCCTGGAGACTTGCCTCATAAAACGTTTGGGGTCTCTCACCCACAGTACTGGAGGCTCACCTGAAAAAAATGCTCTGTGCAACATGTAAAATTTCTCAGGGTCAGCCGCCCACAGTCCTGGAGGCTCACCTCAAAAAATGTTCGTGGTCAGCTGCCTACAGTCCTAGAGACTCGCTTCCAAAAATGCTTGCGGTCAGCAACCCACAGTCCTGGAGGCTCACCTCGTAAAAGTCAGCCGCTCACAGTCCTAGAGTCTCAACATGTAAAATACTCAGGGTCAGGAGCCCATAGTCCTGGAGTCTCAACGTGTAAAATATGCGGGTTCAGTCACGCACAGTCCTGGTGGCTCACCTCGTAAAATACTCAGGGTCAGCTGCCCACAGTCCTGCAGTGTCAACATGTAAAATGCTTGAAGTCAGCCGTCCACAGCCCTGGAGTATCAACATGTAAAATACTTGGGGTCAGCCGCCCACAGTCCTGGAGCCTCACCTCGTAAAATGCTCAAAGTCAGCCGCCCACAGTCCTGGAGTCTCAACATGTAAAATACACACAGTCCTGGAGTCTCAACATGTAAAATGCTCGACGTCAACTGCCCACAGTCCTGGAGTCTCAACATGTAAAATACTTGGTGTCAGCCGCCCACAGTCCTGGAGTCTCAACATGTAAAATACACACAGTCCTGGAGTCTCAACATGTAAAATGCTCGACGTCAACTGCCCACAGTCCTGGAGTCTCAACATGTAAAATACTTGGTGTCAGCCGCCCACAGTCCTGGAGGCACATCTCAAAAAATGCTCGAGGTCAGCAGCCTACAGTCCTAGAGACTCACTTCATAAAATGCTTGGAGTCAGGCACCCACAGTCCTGAAAGCTCACCTCGTAAAATGCTCAAAGTTAGCCGCCCACAGTCCTATAGGCTCACCTCGTAAAATGCTCAAAGTCAGCCGCCCACAGTCCTGGAGTCTCAACATGTAAAATACTCAGGGTCAGCCCCCCACAGTCCTGGAGGCTCAACATGCTAAATACTTAAAGTCAGCTGCCCACAGTCCTGGTGGCTCACCTCATAAAATGCTTGAGGTCAACTCGCCTCGTAAAACTGATAAACACTCAGCAGAAACGTTCATCTACAGTACAGTTCCTTCTCACGTTATTTTTACTTATTGTCTCATTCATTGCTATTTAAGCTTGGTGTTATTCTCAAACCACCAAGCTGTAAGTATATACATATCTATATTTTAGAAAACAGGGGCTACCAAGTACCCAACTTTAAAAACTTGGAAAGTACCAAAGAGTAAACTCAGTAAATCAAAAACGGTGTGCGTTCAAAAAAATGTACCTCATCCATTACTGTCAAGGCAGTTCTCAGAATACTGACTGCAGATAAGAGACGTGATCCTTGCAAATGTGACAGTAGACTACAGTAGCTTAAACACAAAAGGAGCTGTTCACAAAGGAAACAGCCAAATAATACAGTTGCATGATGTATCGGTTAACAAAACGGTATTGGCCAATGTTTGTTAAAAGACATCAGCATTGGTCTGATGTGTTAGTTTTGGTTGATATTGCTGGTCAACATTTAGACATTAGTTAATATTCAAAGTTAGCAGTATCAGAGCTGAAGACATAACGAATTAAAATAATGGATTTTGTCAGTTCATTCACAATTACACGGCCAGCGCACCACGTTTTTAATCCATGACTAAGTCTGGCATGCAGAATGATATTTAATTTTCCACAGAGAATTAAAAAATAATGCACCCTCAGTGATATTTCTGAAAAATGGCCTCACACTTGCGGCGACCTGGATTTGGCTCCTCACCACGGCTGTGTGTGTGCGGAGTTTGCATGTCCTCACCACGGCTGTGTGTGTGCGGAGTTTGCATGTCCTCACCACGGCTGTGTGTGTGCGGAGTTTGCATGTCCACACCATGGCTGTGTGTGTGCGGAGTTTGCATGTCCACACCATGGCTGTGTGTGTGCGGAGTTTGCATGTCCTCACCACGGCTGTGTGTGTGCGGAGTTTGCATGTTCTCACCGGCTCTGTGTGAGCGGAGTTTGCATGTCCTCACCATGGCTCTGTGTGT
>JAODKM010000040.1:120601-134088 GCA_026780845.1 Petrocephalus sullivani
GGGGGTGAGTGGCATAGAGGAAAGGCGGGGGGGACGGGGGCAGGGGAACTAAAGGTAGAGGAACTGGGGCAGGATTTTTACAGCCAGCTGGTCGCGATGTTCCATCACAGTTTAAAAACAATAATAATAATAATAATAATAATTTATTTCTTCATTTCTATAAATAATTATAACAATAGCAATAACAGCATTTATTATGATTATTATTATTGATAATGATAATAATGATAATCATAGTAATAAAACCTTTTAATGCTATTCATGCTAATGCTAATGTTCCTAACAGGTGAGCACTGAGAGGTGACTGCCGACAATAAATGCAGGAACTTTAGGAGACTGATTAGCAAAGCCTGCATCCCTTTTCCAGGCCATCGGTCTCCAGCTCTGGTTTTTATGAAAGCGGCATAACACCCAGGTGTAACGCAGCGAGGCACTCTGTCTGCTGCTCTGAGCACAGCCCGGGTCCTGGGGGCATGCAAAGCTTGGTTGTCTGGATGCTCACTGCCATCTGACAGGGCCGCTGTGGGGAAGGCTGTGGCTTTCATTTACATTCATTATGTGCGGGTGGGGAGCGGGAGGAGCCCTACCCTCCCAGTAGCTGCACTCAGAGGTTACAGTATGGGGGGGGGGGGCTTCTGTGGCTAAGTATAACCCAAACTTAGTAAACATGGAATGGCCAGTTGGTTCCAGTGATATCAGACAATGATACTGATTGTCCACAGTGAAAATGTCACTCTGTGCAACAATATTTTTATTTAGTAACTAATTTCAATGTATGATTTAAGGTACCTTACAACTGAACTCACATTTGGCCAGTACAACCCACTGCTGTTACTTAAAGTTGTCTACCCATGTAAGAGAGTGGAGCACCACTTGACAGGCTCCCTGTCCAATCAGTAACGAGGACATGATGATCAGTAGGTACATACCCTTTCTGTTTTCAGTGTCGCTAATGTTGTTGTGTTTTCATATTTGCTGGCATGTTTTGCCCTTCAGGGCTTCTGTAGCACTCAAATCAACAATGGACAAATGGATAACAATTCGCTCACATTCTATTTTGGCTTTTTGGCTCATCAGACACAAGTGGCGTGACCCTCGGAAGTGACAAGTTACTTGCGAAAGACGACAAAAACTGCAAGAATCGATACTGATATCATTACATGTAAAGATGTAGCAATGGAAATGGATTTACATAGACTAAAATGAGACATATAGATAGACAAGTAGCAGCAATATGGTATATTTATAGGTGTGACATGAATAATGTCAATGGTATAAATGACAGTCTAATGACAGACTTTAAGTCTTTGAGACTTGTCTGATTTGTTGAATTTTGTCGAACAATTTTTATGTGATCAAGCCTAATTTCATTATGCAGCCCCTCCTATGAAATACTGATAAAAATGATATATATAGTGGCCTATATGTTACCACATATTCTATGTGATAACAATTCCTTGTGTTGCCAATTCCAATCTGAATGAATACTGGACTTCCCTCCGGAGAAAGCATGACGGGACAATCCGGTAAATTAGGGGGTAGGTGGCAGCTCTGTTTCAACCCAAAAATTAAACTCAATTAAACTATCTCCCATACCAACAGATTCAGATGTCTAATGGCCTAAGGGAAATTGATACATTAGGCCAGGGGTGGGCAATCTTATCCGCTAAGGGTATGCAGGTTTTCGGGATAACCCTAAGGTCACCTGTTCAAACACAGGTGTGAGAATTCTTCAGCCAATCAGTCCTCTAATTAGTGACCTAATTAGGGAGTTGCAGCGAAAACCTGCATATTCACCGGCCCTTTGCGGATAAGATTGCCCACCCCTGCACTAGGCTAATAAAACGTGCCCATGCTTCAATATATCGTGGGAACAAATTAATTAAACATAGCCATGATGTAACGTTTTCTGCAAAAAGACTCGTCACGTCCAAGGATCACACCGCTTGTGTCAAAAAAAATAAAAATGCAAAATATAATGTGAGCTCTTGTTATCTGTCTTCCTCATTTTTGATTTGGAAACATATATTGAGAAAACAAGTGGATTTTTGTTTTTTGGCTTTCGAAGTAATGATAAATGGATTCAGTGGCCTGCAAGCTTTACACTGCAAGCTTTACACTGCAAGCTTTAGAGGGAGAATACTGGGGAGCTACCAGGTCAGCATGGGGGGTCCCTAGGTTGAGTTTACAGAATGGGGGGGTGTTCCTCGGTTGAGTTTGCAGAATGGGAGGGGGTTCCCTTGGTTGATTTTTTTTGTATGATGAGGGAGGCCACAAAAGAAGGTGCCGTGATTGAGTGGGAATGTCTTAACTGGCAATCGACTGGTTGACGCCGATCAACCAGTTGGTGATAGAGATAAGATTCTCTAGAGCTATGCTAACTTTCATTCTACTGACAGAAGACTAGACACTGGACATTTCTGTAGAAATACTGTCTATATGGTCATCAGCTGGAAATCAATTAGAATATCGATTGCATGGCACCCAATAATACAACTAATAAAAATGATAATAATAACTTTTATTCTGCTACTTTAATGTCGTTACTTCAAATAAAAACTTCATACTAACTATAAGGCAATTTTAAGCTCTTAAGTACTGGCACGCTCCAGTTCATTTATTAAAAACAATAAAGGTATTTTGTGTGTTTTATAAAGGCCAGATTCGACTATATGAGGGACAGTCTGTCCCCAGGAACAGCAGATATTACTGCAAAATCACTCACCTTATCACAGGGCCCATGGCAGCGACAGTGACAACACAGTTTACACCCATTTTGACACCAAGATTGCAGCAAACACTATAGCTTATAAGGGAGGAGAGCTACCCACCTGGCATATAGACGTCTTCTGATGGCATAGCCGGGCAGGCAGAGAGAGAGGGAGACATTCATTAAGCTGCATGCAGAGGACAATTGGCTGCTGTGTGTCTCAACATGCATGGCATGGAAATGCCACATGCAGAATCGGTACAGGCCAAATATCCTGCTCAACAGGGCTCAGTGCGGCTTCAGTGACATCCCGAGAGTGCTGGCTGCATTACCCAAGCCCCAGCTCTGTTTTAACCCCGCCTCAATACTGCCTTCAGCCCTCCTCAACGCTCCCTTAACCCCACCTCAGCGCTGTTTTAGCCCTGCTTCAACGCTGCCTTAACCCCACCTCAGCGTTGTTTTATCCTGCCTCAGTGCTGCTTTAACCCTGCCTCAGCACTACCTTCACCTTAACTCAGTGCCATTTTAACCCTGCCTCAGCACTGCCTTCACCCCTCCTCAACGCTGCTTTAACTCCACCTCAGTGCTGCTTTAACTCTGCCTCAATTCTGCTTTAAACCTGCCTTTATGCCATTGTAACACTCTCCCAATGCTTTCTCAGTGCTGTTTCAATCTCATAAAAAAAGCTCTCTTTAGGTTGCTTTAATACTGTCCCAATGTTACCCCTATGCTCTTCTGGCACTTTCCCAAGGCTTATGTGGGAACTGGTTGTCAATATCTGCACTGTACACTTCCTGAGTGAATTCACATTCTCCATTCTCGGTTTCCAAATTGTAAATACATTTGTCAGTCTTACAACTCTCCTGAGCTAATGTTTTATTGTTGTTTGTATGTCATGTAATTTTATGCTGTCATTGGTGTTAAAGAATGTTAGAGCAGTTAAATGTTACGGATTTATAAATCAAACACTATGAGATATATATAAAAAAATCTCTATATTGATTCACATTCATTATGTACAATGTCCATACCTAAAACCAAACCCAAAAAGTGACATCAAAGGCAGGTATAGATATCAAAATTACAGCACAAAGTGATTTGAAATAGAGACACGATCTCTGCAGGCAACACTGGGAAGCTTGCCAGGGTTAGTGGAATCTATGCAAATTTAACATTGGAGTTTGCCCAGCAAGATAATACAGTGAGCTGATAAACTACAGAACAGATACCAAACATTTTTTTCTGTGTGTGTCTATCCATCCATTTGCCAAACCCTTATCTAATACAGGATTGCAAACCTATCCCAGTAGGCACAGGGAAAGGGCAGGGATACCCATCTATTATAAGACATGTACAGTATATACACACACACACACACACACACACACACACACACGTTTTCATTCATTTTGTGGGGACTTCCCATTCATTTGTATGGGAAAAGTCGTAATCCTAACCTAACAACCTTAACCATAAGTAAAAAAAAATGTTCCCCACAAAGTCAAAATAACTGTTTTTTGTCACATTGTGGAGACATCTGGTCCCCATAATATAATACACATACAGACACACCCACTTAATCTTTGTGGGAACTCTTCATTCATTTCTAAGGGCATAACCGCATTCCCAAATACAACACCCTTAACCCTAAACCCAGCCCTAACCTTAACCATAAGGAACCAAGCAAAATACTAGACTTTTGGCAACTTTTGTCCCTAAAATGTAATGTACACATGACCACATACACATAGTTCCATAATGAGGGCACTCCTTTAGAGAGCATTAAAAGTATTATTATAAGTCAGGACTGCCATGCCCTGCTCCTGGAGACCTACCGCCCTGCAGAGCTTAGGCCCAGTCCTAATTTAACACACCTGATACAGATAATCAAGTCCTTCAGTAGCATCTCAGTACTGGCTTTAATATCAGGTGTGTTAAATTAGGGACATAAGCTCTGCAGGATGGTAGGTCTCCAAGAGCAGGGTTGGACAGCCATGTTATAAGAGTGTTATACGTATGCCCAACAACAGCAACCTTACACTATTAACAGTCATTAGTCACCATCTATAGATCTGGGAATGTCATAGTGATAAAGCAAATACTTTTAACAAAAATAACAAATATGTAACTGTGGTCTAGTAATATCTAGCAATAATACCTTCATGATAGCTTACCTTCATTATATTCTTACCTTAATATGGTTTAATTAATATTATGGGCCTATAAAGTCCACTGTTTATTATTAATGTTCTTGTTCCATGTTTTAGGAATAACATGGTTTTATGTCCTTTAAAATGTCCCCTTTTAAGTTTCTCTGGAAAAAACGATTTTTTCCGTTGTTCTTCATCATACCTTCTTGGGGCGCTCTCTGGTCTCCACTCCCTCTGACTCCACCCCAATGGAAAAAGAGCCCCAATCTTGTTCCAAGACCAACAGGTTCCTACCTCTTTATCGGTTCAGGCCCAGTAACAGCCCAGGAACTTACCAGCTGAAAACTCCTCTCATGTTCCAGTACAGAGAGAGCATAGTGGAACCAGACTACCTCAGCACATGTTCCAATGACCAAGAATGAATCAACAGAGGTAGAGAAACGTGATGCATTAAAGCAAGGCATGGGTTACTCACACCACAGGAAGACCAAGGAAGGAGTGTGTGAAAGGACATGGCATTGTGGGATTTCTGAACCCGAGTCAGCGCTGGAGTGGAGGAGATTGATTACGTCCTGTAGTCACCCACAGAAAAAGGATTCAGCACATCAGAGGCTTCCTGGTACTGAATACTTTGTTTTTCTTTCTCAGTATTCTTCCCAGGTTCATTGGCATAAAAAGTACATTTCTCCACCTGACGGGGAGTATCTTTATCTTTTATTTCTCCTTCATTCAGTCACCAGGAGAAGATGTGTCTGAACCCAGCATGCTGTGTGGCCCTGAAGTGTGTCTGCTGCTCATTTTGTGAGAAAACACAGCACAACCCCCATCTCCATTACAGACAAACATCACTGGCACCACAGAAGTTTAAAATATAAGAAGAATGTCAATGTCTCAGCTATCTGGCAGTGTGTCACCAGCCAGAAGAGGTACTAACTCCATCAAATCCAAGCATGCTGTCAAACTCGCATACACACAGTCCTGGACAGAGGAGGACAGTACACATCCTACCCAGCATCCCTCAGCGCAGGCATTACGAAGCACTCCTCCGAATAGGACCTATCCAGAATTATTAGGGTTATACACGACTCCGAATTTTGTCAGTCGAATCTGATTTGGCCGCTCAATACAAATATTGGATTATTCGTATTTTTTAGACACTATGACAATTGGAAAATCTAGTAGTGTGAGTTTTGCTGATGATTCAGACGGCACGCTGCAGTTCATAATGCAGCTTGAGCACTACAGCACACAACCTCTTTGTTCTTCCTCTGTTTAAGTCTTGGAATTTGTCAGAATAATGAGACCAGCAGCACAAATGTATATCCATTTAAATCAAGCTCTTATACTCTGACTTTTTTTGTTTTATTTTTTGGTAAAACGCACACTGTAGGTACCGTCCCCAAAACACACAGAATTTGGTCACACAACAACACAGGGCAGAGCACAACCACCAGTGTTAAATGCCTTGAAATTATATTCATTATTTTGTTAAATTACTGCCATTTTAGGTCTGTCTTATTCTACACATCGTCTATACAGCACAATATACACATCTTTAGGAGTCAAACACACATCTTCATTTAAATAAAACCTCACTGATGTCCTACCTGATTCTATGGCTGTGAATATCCTGTTATCCTGGTGTTGAATTCACAGAGGGTGACTAAGAGGTAGATAAGATATAATAAATAGATTTCTGTTCTCAGCGACCCATTATTTCCTCTAACATTTCAACTTTAGGTCCTAAATTAAGGATAATTGTTTTAGGCTGCAGATGCGTCCAGGAACCAAGCTACCTACATGGAAGATAGCTTAAGTGCCAAAATGTGTTGGTCATTTAATATGCTTCCAATAAATCAATAAGCGTATACGCTTGAGATTGCATTTTTTTTCTTTATTATTTACGACTTAATTTAACTCGCACCCAAAGTTCCAGCTGAATTGAAGTTGCTCTTGCTAACCTACAGGAAGACTAGTAATCATAGCCAATTGCTCCAATTCAGAGAGGCTATAACACAAAGCTAGCTGCACACAACATTTATGTAAGTCATTTATAACGTAGTCGGAATGCTGCTTCGTCACAGACCACTGGCGGAACCCGCCCGACCCGTGATGTTTTCCGGTAAGCTGACCTGAACCACTATATTTTCGGATAAAACTGAACCAAACCCACCCGACCTCTGATATTTTCTAGTGAATTAACTTGATCCCACCCTCACCTGTTATATTTTCTGGTGAACTGACCCAAACTGTGATATTTTCTGGTAAGTTGACCCAAACCCCTCCATGATTCGCCATCTTATCATGTTGGAGGGGTCTTTGTAAGTCTATGATCCTAGGAGCTATATTGTCGGGGCCACTGCCTCAGGTAGGGTCTCCCAAGGGAAATTTACCTATGGTGTTTACAGCAAGGATGATGAACTGTTGACCTCAAATGGGTATATAGTCAGGTGGTAGAAAGAGTATTTTCAGGACTTCCATAATCCCACTGATACACCTTCCTTGGAGAAAGTAGAGCTGGAAAACTCAGAGTAGTACTTGTTCATCTTTAGGGCTGAGGTCAATAAGGAGTCAAAAAACTCTTACGTGGTAATGCTCCAGGAATGGATGAGATTTGCCCTTCTTGAAAGATGCTATTGGGCTGTCTTGGCTGACATACCTCTTCAACATTGGGGACAGTGCCTTTGGATTAGCAGACTGGGGTGGTGGCCCCAATCGATAAGAAAGGGGACCGGATGATGTGTTCCTCAGCCTCCCTGGGAAGGTCTATGCCAGGATTCTGGAGCGGAGGCCAAATGGTCGAGCCACAGATCCAGGAGGAACAAGGTGGACTCCATCCTGGTTGTGGAATGCTGGACCATGTTTTCCTCCTCACAATGATACTGGAGGGTTTATGGGGGTCTTCCCAACCAGTCTACATGTGTCTTGTGGACTTGGAAAAGGCATACGATCATGTCCCTCAGGGGGTCCTGGGGGGGGGGGTGCTTCATGATAATGGGATACAGGGTCCATTGCTGGGGGCTATCAGGTCCCTGTTAAAATGAAGCAAAAGTTTTGTTTGCACTGCCAGCAGTAAGTAAGTCAGACTCTTTGGCAATGAGTGCTGGACTCCAGGGCTGCCCTTTGTCACTGACTCAGTTCATAACTTTTAGGGACAGAATTTTAGGTGACGCCAAGGAACAGAGGGGGTCCAGTTCGAGGGGGGTCAGGATTGCATATTTGCTTTTTTGCAAATGATGTCTGAGGCCATGGTTCTCAACTGGAAAAGAGTGGATTGCCCTCCCCTGGTGGAGGATGAGTTGCTGCGGAGGAGTTTGAGTACCTTGAGGTCGTGTTCATGAGTGAGGGAAGAAGGGAGCAGGAGATTCCCCCCTGAACTTCTGTTTGCACTCATCCTCGCACCTTATACTTTGTACAATGGGTTGCCCATGCATGTATATATTTCAAAATTTCTTGTATAGTGTAATTTATTGTCTGGGTATTGTTTGTATAGTGTTATTTATTGTCTGTGTACTAGGGACAATGAAGCAGCCGGAAGCAAATACCTTGTGTGCCCCAGCACACTTGGCGAATAAAGCTGATTCTGATTTGGATTCGGATTCTGAGGAGATCAAAAGATAGATCAGTGCAGCATCAGCAGTAATGCAGATGGTATACTTTTCTGTCACAGTGAAGAGGGATCTGAGCCGGAAGGCAAAACTTTCGATTTACCAGTTTATCTACATTCCTACCCTCTCCTATGGTCTTGAGCTTTGGGTAGTGACAGGAAGAATGAGACCATGGATACATGCTGCAAAAAATGAGTTTCCTCAGAAGGGTGTCTAGGCTCAACTTGGGTGAGGAGTTTGGACATTTAGGAGGTTCTCAAAGTAGAGCTGCTGCATCGAAAGGAGTCAGTTGAGGTGGTTTGGGCATCTATCAAGATGTCTTTTGGACAGCTCCCTGGGGTGGTGTTTTGGGCATGTCCAACCAGAAGGAGACCCCGGGGCAGACCAAGGACACACTGGAGAGATTATATCTCTCTGCTGACCTGGGAACACCTTGGTATTCCACCTGGTGGAGCTGGAGGAGGTGGCTGGTGAGAGGGAGGTCTGAGCATCCCTGCTTAGACTGCTGTCCCTGTGACCTTACCCTGGATGAGTGGCAGATTGATCAATGGATGACCCGAACCTATCTGACCCACAGTATTTTCTGGTAAGATGACCCAAATTCACCTGAATCTGCAACATTTTCAGATAAGATGACTTGAACCCGCCTGCACTCTTGATAGTTTCTGGAAAGCTGACCCGAATCCACCTGAATCCGCTATATTTTCCTGGTAAGATGACCTGAACCCGCCTGCTCCCGTGATATTTTCTGGTAAGCTAACCCGAATCTGCCAGACCCACGATATTTTCTTGTAAGCTGACCTGAACCTGCCAAAACTGCAATATTTCCGGGTAAGCTGACCTGAATTGGTTTGAATCTAGTGGTTAGCAGAGTAATAACATCACTGTCAGTTCCTGTGCATGGCCCTTAAGCCCAAGACACTGCTCCAGGGATGCAGAAAAAACAACCGACCATGTGCTCTGACTGCAAGATTCTCCCTCATGGGAGAGCAAAATGAGATGTACGAAAAACCAAAACATTTTGATGTGCTTGCATAAATAGTAAATAATTTATGAGTATCATTAATAAACAAGAAAATTTTTTTACATAGACTACAAAAAAACCTTTCACGAGGAAATGTCTTACATAACGAAAGAATCCCTGATCATAAATGCGGTTACTGGTAAATGTTAATGGTTGACCTATCCAATCAATAATTCCTTAAATTATATATTGTCAGTATCTCCCTTTGCACATTGAAGGAGACCTTCCAGAACAAAGGACTTCATAAGACTTCGCCTGTGGATGAATGAGTGTGGACAGCAGTCAGTCAATCAATCAAGCAAGCAATCAATCATTCAGTCAGTCAGTCAGCTAGTTGGTCTTTATTTATATAGCACTGTTTTAACCGCAGAGTTTACAAAGTGCTTATCTTGTAGCTGAATCACTGTTGCTGTTGTTGTTGTGGTCTCAGCCAGCCACTCAGGAAAAGGTTTAACAAGCTGCTTTCGGAGGAGGTAAGCTGGGTCTCCAATCCAATCAGGCATGCTATGGTGACTATATGTTGACCTAGCAAAGTTCCATTATTCAGTCAATCCCACAAGCCTGATTGTCACAATAGCCTTGCACACTGCCTGGGAAACCCATACAAATATCCCAAAACTGACCTTTTCCATCCACAGTTCCCTGCAAGATTATAGAATGCCACTCGTTACAGTTAAAGTAATTGCAAATTCCTCTGATGCTAGAAGGGACGGTGGTGGCCTAGTGGTTTGAGGCTCTGGTTATGGACCAAAAGGTCAATGGTTCAATTCCCACCAGTGGGTCCCTAAGACCCTTAACCCCAAGTTGCTCCAAGGAGACTGTAGTCCCTGTAATGTATTGTAAGTCACTCTGGATAAGGGTGTCAGCTAGAAACTGTAAATATATACAGAATAGGTACATGACTTCCGTCTACTGCACTAACATACTGCAGCACTCCCTAGCAATGGTTGAAGAACCATGTCAAGTCCACAAATTTTGCATCACTGGAGAAGGGGATGTGTATTGCACACCTCCTGGACACTCTGACACACCATGCTGATGCTTACCCCAAAAAGGTGGCCGTTTACTGTTTGTAGCAAATTTCCAAATTGCGATTGCAACCCACTTTTTCACTGGAACATACAAATGGTATTTTGTGTTGAACCGCTCAAGTGCAGGACTCAGTCGTTGACAGATGTACTCAAATGACTCAGGGGACACTCAGAAATTTCGAATGAACTCTGTTGGGTTAAACCCAGGAACAATAACATCCTACCAGTACATTGAACACGGATGGCTCCATACCTCACAAGGGACCCCTACCGAGCATGTGAGCAGAGTGAAGCTGAGCGTGAGTGAGGAGCGTAGAGGGTGCAATTTGGTTAGAGGGCAGAGCGGATTTTTTATTAAGGCTGTAGCAGTCTCTCTGTCTCACTCAGATACTACTCATACCACGAGTCTGAGGCGTGCCCAAATCCACCCTGAATTCATCTGCACCACTATCAAGACTGTTACAAAAATTGGCCAAGATGGCATTCGCAAAATATTTCACAAAGGTTTAAGGTGACAGTTGGTAGGCATGCAGATTATTCCTCCCTCTTTTAAATTGGAGCGAGCATGGAGCAATTTGACTGGAGAGGGAGTGAATTTTAGTAAAGCAAGGAGCGGTATTGAGCGGAGCGGAGCGTGCGAATTAGTGTGGAGGAGAGGGCGGAGCAAACAGCCTCGTGAGCGAGGAGCGGAAATTCTCACCGCTCCGCTCCGCTCCGCTCACATTCTCGTCTCCTCTGCCATATCCTTCACAAGGCTTCTCTCCAGCAAACAGCCTCGTGAGCGAGGAGCGGAAATTCTCACCGCTCCGCTCTGCTCACATTCTCTGCTCCTCTGCCATATCCTTCACAAGGCTTCTCTCCAGCAAACAGGCTTAAGTTGCCATCCAGGCCTGTCATGATATGTTTTTTTTGGAATATAAATTGCCCCAGAAGCAACTTTGTTAAATGATATTATTGTAATTTTAAGACAATTTTGGGCCAGCAATATAATGATTAAATAATAACATAATAATGCAAATGTATCCTTTCAAACGGCAATTAACTTATAATTCTGAAGAATATTCAAACATTGAAATTAGAATATCAAAGAAAACAGTAGTATCCTAAATAAATAAACATAAATAAGATGACACAAACAAAGAAAAAAAATAAAACATGAAATAGACTTCCAGGCTCTGTTAATAAAAGCATTAAAGGGACAGTTCACTCTGATATGTTTTAGATGGGCTTTAGTGCCGTCTACCCGTCTAGGTTGTTCTGCTGGGAGCTGCCCAGTTTTGGAGATATTGACCATAGAAATGTTGGGCTTCTCTTCAATATAATGGAAGTGAATGGCATTCTTCGATTGTAGAAAAAAAAAAAAAAACTTTTCAACCCTCTGTAATCAGAATGACAAAAAAAAAGTGAATTCTTCAATAGATTTGAAGAACGCTTGAGTGAGAAAGACAAGAAATACCGGCATTTAAATAATTCCTCACTACAGAACTATAAATACTCCCAGATGACTATAAACAAAAATAAAATATGTTTTGACTGCAAAGTCATATATCTGTGTATGTTTTTTCCTCAGTTTTATTATTGTTTTTATTTTTCAATTTTATGTAATTTTTATTGTCATTTTAAGGTGTAGTTTCATTATATTTTAAATATGTATTTAGTTGTTATGCATTTTACTTTAGGTGTTAGCAATTTTATTTCTAGGGATAGACAGAAAGTAGTGGCACTCTGCTGGTTATTGCAAAATGTCCCGATGTGGTGCCGTTGGCTATTTCTATGGTCCAATTACACAGCATAAAAACAAACAAACCATTACTTTAGCTAAACAGTATGCCTATTTACAAATGGTAATGGTAAGCATTTGACATCTGGTTTTAGCACTATTGCCTCATACCTCTAGGACCAGTGTTCAAGCCTTTGCATGTTCGCCCCATGCCATTGTGGGGTTTCCTCCGGGTCCTCTCGTCTCCCCCAACAATCCATATGTTGAGGTTAATTGGCCTTATCAAACCGGCCATAGGCGAGTGTGTGAGTAAGTGCTGAGTGAGCGAGCGAGCGAGTGAGCGAGTGAGTAAATGGTATGTGAGTGTGCTCAGAAATGGGCTGGCAGCCCACCCTGGGTTGTTCGCTGCCTTGTGCCTGTAACATCCCCCTGCCCCACCAACCTGAACCGGCCAAGTGGATTCAGAAAATTGATGGCTATTAAGTGGAAGTTTTATTTTGGTATATTATTTTATTTCAGTTTATTGAAATGTTTTCATTAAAGATTAAAACTGTGTGTTGAAAACTACAGTGTACAGTGTACAGTACAGTGTACAGTACAGTGTACAGTACAGTGTACAGTACAGTGTACAGTACAGTATTCACCCCCTTTGATGTTTTGCCCTTTTACTGCTTTTATAAATCAATCATGATCAACATAATTTGGCTGTTTTCACAAAAGAAAATTATAAAAACATAACATAAAATAAGTGATTGCATATAATATTCACCCCCTTTAATGTGACTGACCTAATTCAACAGAGGTCCAGCCAATTGGTGCTAGTAGTCTCACAATTAGCGGAATGGAGATCACCTGAGTGCAGTGACTGTGTCTCAAGTGATTGTAGTATAAAGACACCGGTGTCTGGAAGGTCCATTCATTGGTTAATCAGTATTCCTGGCTACCATTACAGCCTGAATACAAAAGAACACTCCAAGCCAATCAGAGAACAGGTTATTGAAAAGTATAAGTCAGGGGATGGATACAAAAAATGTCTAAGGCACTGAACATCACCTGAAGTTCAGTTAAATCCATCATCAAGATTGAAGGAATATGGCACATGTGTAACTCTGCCTAGATCAGGCTGTCCTCACAAATGGAGTGACCGTGCAAGAAGGAGACTAGTGAGAGAGGCCACCAGGACACCTATGACTGCTCTGAAGGAGTTACAAGCTTCAGCAGCTAAGATGGGAGAGGCCACCAGG
>JAODKM010000040.1:134188-153368 GCA_026780845.1 Petrocephalus sullivani
CTGCTCTGAAGGAGTTACAAGCTTCAGCAGCTAAGATGGGAGAGGCCACCAGGACACCTATGACTGCTCTGAAGGAGCTACAAGCTTCAGCAGCTGAGATGGGAGAGGCCACCAGGACACCTATGACTGCTCTGAAGGAGTCACACGCTTCAGCAGCTGAGATGGGAGAGACCACCAGCACACCTATGGCTGCTCTGAAGGAGTTACACGCTTCAGCAGCTAAGATGGGAGAGACTCTGCATACAACAACTATTGCCCAGGTTCATCACCAGTCAAAGCTTTATGGGAGTGTGGCAACGAGAAAGCCACTGCTGAAGAAAACTGATATTAAGTCCCGACTAGAGTCTGCCAAAAGTCATGTTGGGGACTCCATGGTCAAGTGGAAGAAAGTTCTTTGGTCTGATGAGACCAAAATGGAACTTTTTGGCCATCAGACAAGATGCTATGTTTGCTGAACATCAAACGCTGCACATCACCACAAACACACCATCCCCAATGTGAAGCATGGTGGTGGCAGCATCATGCTGTGGGGATGCTTCTCGGCAGCAGGCCCTGGAAGGCCTGTAAAGGTAGAAGGTAAAATTAATGCAGCAAAAGATAGGGAAGTCCTGGAGGATTTGATTTCATCTGCAAGAGAACTACGGCTTGGGAGAAGATTTATTTTCCAGCGAGACAATGATCCAAAGCATATAGCTAAAGCTACACAGAAGTGGTTTGAAGACGATAAGGTGGATGTTCTGGAGTGGGCGAGTCAAAGCCCAGACCTGAATGTGATAGAGAATCTGGGGCTGGACTTGAAAAGGGCTGTTTATACCCCATCCCCACGCAACCTGACTGGGCTTGAACAGTTTTGCAAGGAAGAATGGAGTAAAATTGCAGATGTCCAGATGTGCAAGCCTGACTGAGACCTATCCACACAGACTCATCTTCTAAAAACTGTGCATCTACTAAATACTGACTTGAAGGGGGTGAATATTCATGCAATCACTTATTTTATGTTACATATTTACATACATATTTGTCTATTTTTTACTTTGACATTGAAAGGGTTTATTTTGTCAAAAAAGCCAAATTATGTTGATCATGATTGATTTATAAAAGCAATAAAAGGGTAAAACCTCCAAGGGGGTGAATACTTTTTATAAGCACTGTACATAGTTCGTAGCTGGTTTTAGTAAAATTCTCATTTATTCTTATAACAGCCATACTACACTTCATAAACATGACTTATAAACGCAGGCTGCTCTACAGTGCTACCCCAGGCCTGACGTTAAAGTACGTGTTGGAGCTACAAGTATGATCATTCAGGACCACCACATGTGACAGAGAGCAGAGGAGAGGGCAGAAGCAGCGCGATTGGCTAAAATGCTGGTCACATCCATTCTTATAGAACGACAATTTGCCAGTGTCAAGGTCAGACAAAACACTGAGATTATATCCTTATCGTGTGCGATGAGTATAACACCACATGAAAATATTACAGTGATCCAAAAAGACAAACAAACAAGCAGATTTCAGCTCTCCACAAGTCGTCTACTAGTTTTATTCTTATACTTATGAGACACAATTCTTAATTACTTAAATAAAAAATAAACATTTAGAGATCACTCCATTCTGCATGTTTTTTGTGTATGTTATTTGAAACGGCAGACAAACACTTTCGCACTTCACATCTCATTCTTATTCATCCTACTGCTTTAAATGCATAATCATCATGGCCCTCACTGTATTGGATTGTGATTACCTAATAAATTGACTGCATGGATGCTTGGGCAGCTGATGCTTGGGTGGGCTGTCTATACAGCTAGGTTTTCTGCTGCCTGATTGTTTGGCAAACCAGCTGATTGGTCAGTAACAAACTGAACTTAGAAATTCTATTCAGTTAAACAATGTCTAAATGGGACACAGTGTGGCAATGAATTGACCAACACATGGGTATGTTTGCCATCTAAGACGCAAAGCAGAACCAGCTGAAGTCCCTAACATCAACATTCGTTATTAACCATAGGCCAAAATTTTGTTCAGAATCAGATGATCCTTGCTTCAATGGGAAATGGGCAAGGTTTTACTTTTTCATTCAGGCCCCTCCCAGCAACACTGACAACCCACATATCAAGTTATCGCTTGCCTTTACTCATAGGTGAACACGGTAAATATGTATTTATTAATTGTATATAAGATAAGTGATGTCCGAACTCAATATCATTGACAGGAACTAGGGCATCTCTAAGAATTTTTAATTGATCGCTATCGGCTACCTCAGCCTGATCGAAAGCCCAATCTATTTAATTTCCTGCGCCTGCCTCATTTACGTCAGTTGAGGAGATTGTAAAGGTTCCATCAACACGCTGCAGTAAACCTGAGGCACATGGCTTGAAAATACCAACTATCGAGATTTCTGCCGTATAGAATATCATTAAATTGGAAACTCAAAGTAGCCCAACAGCCACCCGCAATGTTTGCAATGCCATCCTTTCAGGAGATGGGAGCAACAGCGAGTTGTCCAATACAACGAATCTAACTGGGGACTTGGAGGAACATAAGGATGGATACTGCAGAGTTGGGAAGCTTAATGCACAGACCACTACTGTAGGTGTATGTTTAAATATTGATGTAAAGGTCAGATCAGGATTGGATTTGGCAGATATAAATGTAGAAGGGATAAGGTTGGACATGGGTGCCAAAAAGGTGGACGGGGACATTTCAAATTTAAAGACGATTTGTCTGTCCTGTCAGCATCAGGTTCAAGCTTTTGCTTAAAATGTTACATCTGTATTCACAAATGGCATTACAGAATGTTTCAAAAAATCCTTTTGGTTTGTGCTGCAATAGGGCTCTATCGCATGACAGTTATATCAAAATGAGGTATAGATTATATATTTCTAGACAAAACATGTAGACTAAACTATACATTTCTAGACTAAACAAACTGCTGAACTGTGTCCCTCGCCTTTGTGTGTTAAACCCAGGGCTGTACTGCTCTTAGGAACAACGAAGTCCCCACAAAGAGGCAGACCATTCATGACTGTTATTTACTCTTTGTGTCAGCACTCATGCCTCGGGTCACCGGGCCTAAAGCGGCAATATCTCAACTGGCGTGGTGCTCTGATTCACGCCATCCCATTCAAGCCTTACCATGCTTTACCCATTTCCTGCTGAGGATTGCAGGAGTCGCAAAATTCCAAAAGAATTCAACCCAGAAACATATCCTAAACATATCCTAAGGGCCATTCTTATCCTGTCAAGTTAGGCAAACCAGACACTTCGCATGACAGGGGCAACAATGACTGGACACCAGCAGTAAACTTGAGACACAGCAGTCTGTCAGCTCAGCATCGCGGACATCATGAGAGAAAAGCAAAAAGAAACAACTGAGACAGCCCCTTCAGCCGAATGAAAGCCGCACATCCAGGGATAAAATAAATCGATCATCAAATTACTTTCAGTTGCTTTCATTTGCTTTGCTTTCAGTGTGTGGGGGTCACATCCAGTAATATCCGTTCTCTCTTTGTATTCTTTTTATTCATTTCGCAGTTATGTAAAGTTTTATATTACGTTATTTCTCGTCACTGTATGCAGTGTACTGGATAAGGTTGAACCAACATGGCGGGCCAAGGCAATTGCACAATACTAGTGCAACCCTCCTAGTGCGCCCCTAGTGGTCTTGCGCTCCCTACAAATTCCAGGTGTGCCTGGGCTGTGCGCCAGCCCAGGACTTGGGCTGATTAATTTATCACTCCTTAGGTGTCCGATTCAAGGATGCTGATTGGGAAAATTTATGTTGCTAAGTGCTTCTGTGAGCGATTGGTTGTGCTCATTCTAGAGCACCAGAAGAGCTATTGAGAGAGAAGGGATGAACAGGAAACTAATTTTCCCCCAAACATAATGATTTATATTTTATATACTTCACATTATTGTGCATTTTAAACACACATATATTTAGGATAAGTATTTATTGTTCATTAAAATCAAAAACATCAAAAACAACTTTCCATCAGGGAAGGTGGCACACTAGCGCCCCCTATTGGCCAGCGGCGGCTGAGGAACAGGCCTACACATTTGTAATTTCTTTCTTACTAAAACTGTAAAACTGTGCTCAGAAATTTAGCCAAAAGATCACAATTATCTTAAGAGCAACCAATGAATACCAAACCATAATTTCCGTATGTACAATCAATGCAAATTACATTCCAAAGTGATCACTTGTTCAATTTCTTACTACAGAAATGCTAAAAACATTACTTAAGTATGTAGTACTGGAACAATTAAGAATTATGTAGGCTTATTTTCAAGGAAATGTTTCAATATTCTATGAAGGCTGGTCTTTTTGTTAGAGCGACAACTATTTTAACAACAAGACAGGTTCACTTGAGGTCCAGTGTAAGATATTGGTCTGAAAAATCTCTTACTAAGCAGTACTATAATTTTTAATTGTCTATTTAGCCAATAAAACAATGGTTGGTCGTGGTAAATATGCATGTTCATGACACTTCTGAATGATTCTGTGAAACAGCAGTGCGACAGGCAGCACGGCTTAAAGCTTTGTTCCTGCCAGGTGGGAATGAAATCTAAAAAGTGTCACCATGACAGTACACATTTTTCCTCAGCTGAGGCAGGTGCGTCAAAGTGATAAATATATATTTTAGGCGAGACTAAATGATTTCACTTTCCACTTCCAGAAAAAGGCTTTCTCAAAACACAATTGGATTAATATACAAATGAGGGATCTTGGCTTGAAATTAAATGTGATATTAATTATTGTTCCAAAAGTCCTAGAGAAGTCCTTAAGGAGCGAAGGAGGAACAATCCAATATGAGATAGCTGTCCTTGCTTTACACTTAGCCTGAAAAAGTTCCTTCTATGTCGGAGTAGATTCACCATCATACTGTGATGCATTTCTATTCATTTTGAACCAAACCAATTTAATAAAGCGGAACCTTTAAAATCTGCATTTAAATTCAGAAAGTTATTATTCAACTACTGTGTAATAAGAAGAACAAATTTAAGCGAAAATAAAATTATCAACACCAGATAAATATGATTTAATCAGATACTCAAGGCAAGTGACCTGGCCGCTAGAACAGAAAAATGCAGTCATGGAAGCAGCTCTTATGACCTGAAGGTGGCGCTGTAGCTCTCAGAACCCAGAGCCTGAACACAGGACTCACAGACTGGCTACACCTGACTCTTTCTGCCATCTCAGACAACTGCATTTTTTTTTTGAGTTTTGTCATGTTTATTAGTACATTTCAGTATAAAATATATAAATATTGCTGAAGGTCTAAAGCATGAATATTCGCTTAAAAAGTAGTATTCAAATGCAAATAAGGCTTCGGAATTTGTTTTCACATCCTCCCCCAGAATTTTCGACCAGTTTTACCAAAATGTGAATGAAAGGCAGGTGAATCCATGAATCTTACCTTCACTGCAGTCCTTTCCCTGGAAGCCAGTCTGCGAGCAGTCACAGGTGGGCTGGTCATCCACTACGCTGCAAACCCCTCCATTTAAGCACACGTCCATGGCACAGATATCGTTCCTGACCTCCTCGCTGCTGATTAGTACGGGCTCCGAGCCGTTGACCTTTAAGTCAGTCAGCCACCCTTTGAAGGGCAGCTGGTCCCTGATGGCCGCCGAGGTCAGCCGTAGCGCCACAGCTCTCAGCTCAGGGGGGATACCGCCCACGAAGAGGTGACTGAAGACAGTCATGTCCCTCCTTTTTGACTTCACCTCCACCCATTTGATCTCCTTGTCCACGATAAGCGTGGTGTTTTTGAAGTTCCGCCTGATGGCCACCGAGTGCCAGAGGCTGTCATTGACGGCGGTGTCCGACAGCACGGTGGCGGGCTCGGCGCAGAAGATGGAGAAGCGCAGATTCAACTTCCCGTTGTGTATCAGGAGCTCCAGGAAGTCGCAGAAGCCCTCGTCGTCGAAATAGACGAGCAGGCCGTGGGAGCTCCTTGTTTTCATGTTGAAGCTCATCTCGCTCTCGCAGCAGGCATTCCACACCGGGAACCGGGCCCACTGGCCTTCTGCCCCCGTGAACTCCAAACCCGACCCGACATCTGCCAGACAGCACAGAACCAGGCTGACCCAAATCAAATAGGCAGCACTCCTCACTGTAACAGCCATGCTGCAAAAAAACGTGTGAAACTCTCCGGGTCCGGAGGTTACGAGTACCGGGACAATGCTGAGGTGGAGGAACACGTAAAGCTGAGCTAAGCAGCCTCACTTCAGAAAACTACGTATAGTGGGCTACTGGCACTGAATTGGCATTAACTATCAAATGAAATCCTCTCCATATATGCAACAGTTCGTCTGCTTGGCTGCAGCCTTCCCATTGCCAAAAAATGTCCCCTGAATTCATGTCTCACATCATGCTTAAAATCACAAAGCTTCCAAAAAACTCTGCATGTTATTTTTTTTTGTATCCTTGTTTAAAACAATCCAAGAGTTAGAAACAATATACGTGACAATCCACAATATTCTGTCCTTTATTCCAGCCAAGAAATGAAAATTCCCCTGCAGTAAATTGCATGAGTAGCACAGAGTGGTTTCCAGGACATGTCCACATTACCGCCGTATCATGGAAACGCAGGATCGCATGGTAATTCTGTAATGATCAACGCAGCAAATATCACCACAAAACGCCATGCAGCAATCTGTGGAGAAACAAGAAAAAGATGATTCAAAAACAAAGGTTAACAAGTGATCCTTTACTAACAGTCCTAAAATAAGCACATGTTAAACCCTTGCGTGAGACAAAAAATATGATCTCAACATCTTGTTTATGTCTGACTTAATGGAATGTTTTTCTTTTAGGTGACAGTGTGACTAAGCAGAACGCAGTTTCAGGAGACAACAGGAACAGGAAGAAGAGGTTTATAGGACACAGAGGGATCACACAGAAAACGATTATAGGACACAGAGGGACCAGACAGAGTAGTGTTACATGAGACAGAAGGACCAGGGAGAGTAGGGTTACAAGAGACAGAGGGACCAAGTAGAGTAGGGTTACAAGAGACAGAGGGACCAAGTAGAGTAGGGTTACAGGAAACAGAGGTATGATACAGTGTACATTTATATGAGACAGAGGAAACAGGCAGAGTATGGTTACAAGACACAGAGGGACCAGGCAGAGTAGTGTTACAAGAGACTGAGAGACCAGGCAGAGTCGGGTTACAAGAGACAGAGGGACCAAGTAGAGTAGGGTTACAGGAAACAGAGGTATGAGACAGAGGAAACAGGCGGAAGAGGGTTACAGGATATGGAAGGACCAGGCAGAGTAGGGTTTCAGGAGACAGTATGATCAGGCAGAGTAGAGGTAAATGAGACATGGAGATCAGGCAGCGTGCATTTACAGGAGAAAGTGGAACCAGAGAGAATAAGGTGACATGAGACAGAAGGAGCAGACAGAATAGTGTTACGGGAGACAGTGGGACCTGGCAGAGTAGATAAAAAGAGCAGGTAGAGTAGGCTTACAGGAGACAGTGGAACAAAATAAAGTAGGGTAATAGAAAACAGAGATGTGACATTTACTGGAGACAGAGGGCTGAGTAGGGTTAGAGGAAACAGAGGGACCAGGCAGGGTATGGTTACAGGAGACAGGGGGACCAGGCAGAGTAGGGTTACAAGAGACAGGGGGACCAGGTAGAGTAGGGTTACAAGAGACAGGGGGATCAGGCAGAGTAGGGTTACAAGAGACAGGGGGATCAGGCAGAGTAGGGCTAGAAGAGACAGAGGGACCAGGCAGAGTAGGGTTACAAGAGACAGAGGGACCAGGTAGAGTAGGGTTACAAGAGACAGGGGGACCAGGCAGAGTAGGGTTACAAGAGACAGGGGGATCAGGCAGAGTAGGGTTACAAGAGACAGGGGGACCAGGCAGGGTATGGTTACAGGAGACTGTGGGACCAGGCAGAGGAGGGTCGAATAAGCACAAGTTAAAACCATGCTTGAAAGAAAAACATGATGTCAGCATCTTGTTCATGTGTGACATAATGAAATGTTTTTTCTTTCAGGCGACTAAGCAGAATTTGGTTACAGGACACAACAGGAACATGAAGAATAGGTTTATAGGATACAGAGGGACCAGACAGAGTAGGGGTACAGGAGACAGAGGGCCCAGGAACAATAGCGTTACAGGAGACAGACTGACTAGGCAGAGTACAATTACTAGAGACAGAGAGACCAAGGAGAGTAGGGATACAGGGGGCAGAGGGAACAGACAGTATAGGGTTACAGGAGACTGGAGAACCAGGTAGAGTAGGGTTACCAGTGATAGAGGGACCAGTCAGAAAAAATTTACAGGAGACAGAGGGATCAGACAGAGTGGGGTTACAGAAGACAGAATGACCAGGCAGAGTAGGATTGCAGGAGCTAGAAGGACCAGGCAGATTAGGGTCACGGGAGACTGACGGACCAGACAGAGTAGGGTTACAAGAGATAGAAGGACCAGGGAGAGTAGGGTTAAAGGAGACCATATGATCAGACAGAGTAGCGTTAAAGGAGACATGGAGATCAGGCAGCGTGCATTTACAGGAGGAACCAGGAAGAGTAGGGTGACATAAGACAGAGGGAGCAGACAGAGCAGTGTTTGAATATGGGACAGAATATGATTACAAGAAACAGGGACCAGGCAGAGTGGGGATATAGGCAACAGAGGGACTAAGTAGAGTATGGCTGCAGGGGACAGAGAGAATAGACAGAGTAGGGTTACAGGAAAGAGAGGGACCAGACGAAGGAGGGTAACAGGACACAGCAGGACCAGGCAGAGTATGGCTACAAGAGATAGAGAGACCCGAGAGAGTAATGTTACAGGAGAGAGTTGGACCAGGCAGAGTAGTGTCAAATAAGCACATATAAAGCCTTGCATGAAAGAAAAAACACCTGAGCATCTTGTTCGTGTGTCATAATGGAATATTTTTCTTTCTGGAGAAAGGTTGACTAAGAACAATGTGATTACAAGAGCGAACAGGAACAGAAATAATAGGCTTATAGGACACAGAGGGACCAGACAGAGTAGGGGTACATGAGACATGAGGGCCCAGGAACAATAGGCTTACAGGAGACAGAAGGACCAGGTAGGTTAGGGTTAGAGGAGACAAAGAGATGTGACAGCGTACACATGGGAAATACAGAGCGAACAGGCAGAGTAGGGATTCAGTAGATAAAGGGACCAGGCAGAGTAGGCTTAGACAAGACAGAGGGACCAGGCAGAGTGTGGTTACAGGAGACAGTATGATTACATGAGACAGAGGGACCAGACAGATGGGGGTTACAGGAAACAGCGGGACCAGGCACATTATGGTTACAGGAGAGAGGGATCCAGCTGATAGGGTTACAGGAAACAGCGAGACCAGGCACATTAGGGTTACAGGAAACAGCGGGACTAGGCACATTAGGGTTACAGGAGACAGAGGGATCCAGTACATAGTGTTACAGGAAACAGCGGGACCAGGCACATTAGGGTTACAAGAGACAGAGGGATCCAGCTGATAGGGTTACAGGAAACAGCAGGACCAGGCACTTTGGGGTTACAGGAAACACTGGGACCAGGCACATTAGGGTTACAGGAAACAGCGGGACCAGGCACATTAGGGTCACAGGAGACAGAGGGATCCAGCTGATAGGGTTACAGAAAACAGCAGGACCAGGCACATTAGGGTTACAGTAGAGACGTATCCAGCTGATAGGGTTACAGGAAACACTGGGACCAGGCACATTAGGGTTACAGGAAACAGTGGGACCAGGCACATTAGGGTTACACGCAACTTACAGGAGACAGAGGGATCTAGCTGACAGGGTTACAGGAAACAGTCGGACCAGGCACATTGGGGTTACAGGAAAGAGAGGGGTCTAGCAGAGTAGGTTAAAAGGAAAATTTGAATTACAAAACTGTGATTGTGTTTACATTATAAAACTATACGATTTTCCTTTAGTTGTAAGCCTATGTTCAATTTCAAAGTAAAAGAATTAATAAACTGAAGTAATGTTGTTAGCAGACACGCGTGTCGCATTTTGAGAGGCATATCAAACATACTAAGCCTAATTAAAGCAATCCTTTTCAGTCTTTTCAGAGCACAGGAATCCTCCGCCTAAATGAAATAGCAAAATACCAGGACAGTTTAAAAATACTGCCAATCGTATAAAAAATATTTCTATCATTATAAATGAATTCGAGCTAATAAACGTCAAGGCAAAATCGGATGAGGTAGCCGCAGATGGACAGTCCTGCGCGTCCTACGAACCGCCCCTTCCGTAGCGCGTCCCATGTACGGGACGCAAAAAGCAGCATCTGATCCAATATTCGGACCCCGCGCATGGGCACATCCCGCCGGCCGCAAAGCAGGCACCCTGGGCCGGACACTGCGGATGGACTCGTCCCGCCACGAACGCGGCCGTGGGAAGGCCTTGCCATCGGGATCCATCACTACACCTACAGCCACATTCATTACCACAATGGCCATCAAAGACATTCAGGACGTGTCTACTCAATGAAGTGAAGCGGCGGCGAAAATGAAAGACAGGCCGACAGATATAGCCTCATTACACATAACTAAACATTCATATAATTCAATAATTATCACATTATTATTATTATTGCATTATTATTATTATTATTATTATTATTATTATTATGTAGCATAATAATGAATTACGGGGCTGAGCTGTTATGTCATGTTTATTTTATTATTTTTTTACTCTATGTATTCTCATCACTAACAGCAGTTAAGCTTATTTTCTCTTAACCCGCCTTACTATAAATTACTAGCAGCGATCTGACGCGGATGGTTTTCACATCGCCGTTATTTTTCCCAGTGTTAAAACCGCGCGGCTTACATCTCAGGTCCCCGCATCCCGCATCCCGCGCCCGTCATCACCTGCCATCTTCTGCTGGCTTACAGCGCCTACACGGAGCCACCATCGCTCGGCACCGGGGCGCAGGGAGCGAGAGGGAACCCGACGGCCGCGCGAAAGGGAGCCCGAAAGCCGCGCGAGCTTCCTGCGCATCGGCAAGTGCCACCCATGCATGCATCCCCGGCATTATAACCAAATGCATCGGTCGAGGAGAACGCTCTCACCTGCGGGGAGGACCTGGCGATGCTCCGATGGCAGCAAACGCTGCCGATCGATAGGGGTGAAGAGGAGCATGAAGATCTTACATAAAAGCCGTGTTAACCAAACGCGAAAGTTTCACGTCCGGAAAGCGGCCAGATTAACGCCCCATTCGCCTCATTAAGGGCGACCGGCCGCGGCTCCCTGTAGCCGCCGCCGAGCCCCTGCACCATTGAATGGGAAGACGGAAAATGCGGAGGATACTCCTGCACATAAAATCATCAATAATACTGACGCATATAAATTAAAGACGCCCGTGGTGCTCCCGTCTCGCACATCTCTCCACGCTCAGCCTTCCATAGAAATCGGTGCAATATGCAGGATAAGGGGAATCTTCGTCGGCGATTCCTGCATCGCGTTATCTTTTGCTTTTATATCATTTAGTCATCATTTTTAAATATGTGGAACGGGAAAAGGTGCGATCTCCTCCCCAGTCCGCGGCTCGCCGTAAGCAGGGGGACGTGCGCTCGGCGCGGGAGGGGCGCGGGTTGGAGGGCGGAGCAATGCAGCATCGGTAAAGCCGTTCACAAGACCCCCCCGAGAAACACGAAGCAACCCTTTCCGAGCCGCGCCATAGTGAAATCGGCGTGGAAATTACAAATCAGCTCAATGCATTCCCGAAGACTGGGGCATACCTCCTGTTCCCATCTCACTGCTGCTATTGGTGCTTCTGATGAATGTGCTTAGCTTACAGAAGGTATCTAACTCCAGGGGCAGTGCTAGGGGCCAGTGACAACATGCAGCCCCCCCCCCCCCGTGTCCCCCATAAACTCAAATGCTACTTGGCTATGAAATAAATTCCTTATTATTATTATTATTATTATTATTATTATATACATCTATAGCCTATATATATATAAATTATATTATTATATACATCTATAGCCTAGATATATATGTGGGCTAAAATTTTGTGTGCTGGGAGCAGGCGAAACCCAATTGAAAGCTGCACATTTTCTTGACGGACCCTTAACACGGGGGCAGCGGGTGGGTGAGTTGCTTCAGTTGGCAAAAAGTGAAAAATAATCAAACTTTTAGAAGCAAGACAGTGTAAGCAGGGGTGAGTTACACGTTTGTAAAAACTGAAAAAATGTAACTGCAAAGCATTGAATAAATTACACTGGTTGTCAAATTTGTCCTTCGCATCTTAATGCTGGCAAGCTCGTGTAAGTAATACTTGGAGGACATTAACATCACATGCATCTGGTCCCCCTAACGGAACAACTGGCCCCAGTTGAACTGGTCCAGAATCACCACTGCTTAACTAAGATGCCGTATCTGCATTCATTAGGAGGATGCATTTGGAGTCTGACAGGACATTCATAGCCGACACCATGGATAGCTTTATTGACTCATCTCCTCGTGGGCTGTGAGTTTTAATCCTCTCATAGCTGTGTGCAGAGTTTGAACTCTCACTCTATTTTTGTGTGGGTTGAATTCCACTCACAGAGATGTGGTTCATGTCTTGGCTCGTGACCACAGGACTGAACATGAATGGCTTATACATGGTCCATTATATGCATCCCTGTGTTGGACCTCAGTCTTCCTGGAATAAATTGGAGTACCTGCCAGGATAAACAGTGACGGAACCAGGACCGACGGATGAATGTTGTCCTGAGCTATTGAAAGGAAGAAGTGCTGATAAACACTAATGACATAATTTTATGAATGTGATTGGGGTGGGGGGTTGTGGCTGGATTATCACAGGACCAGTGTGGGATCCACGAGGAGAGAAGAGAGCCTCTATGGCAAGATATAGCTGATATGCTGCTTCATTACAACCACTATTTCCATATTTGGCCATTTCAAACCAAGAGCTGAATAACAAGTCAAAGGAAGTCATGAGTAATAAGTAATGGTTTTTATACATGTCAAAGAGACATGACTTCATGGAGGAGCCCAGCAGAGCATAGACACCAGCCAGCATGAATTGGGGCTCTACTTACTGTCTGCACCTTAAGCCTCCTTGCCTGCTTGTTCATCCTCTCCTCACTGGAATGGATTACTTCTCTCCATCACAGTTTCATTTTCACTGATATTCAACAGGACTTGGATCCTGTGCCCTGTCACTATTTCTGGGATATATCAGATAATCATATCTATCAGCCAGTCAGTCCATTGTCTTTTCTTTGTCTTCATTACAGAAACGTCTTCTGCTACAGGCTCACATTTGTTTAGCAGCCATATTTATTCAAACTGACAAAAATTTTTTGAGAGAGGATCATTTGGGGCTAAGTGCCTTGCTCGAGGTCCCATTGGAAAAGACACTAAACTAACCCTAGGATTTGAACCAGTAGCCTTTAAATCACAGGCAGAGTACCCTAACTCACTGAGCCACACACCAGCCTGAAGCATTTTTACTTTACTTACATATATATAGTTATGAGATTTAGTCAGACACCTTAGTCATTCTGCTGACCATCACTGCTTGTGATTTTAACTGTTTTGCTGCTGTTATTCCCCCAAAACAGACATAGGGGAATGAATATGACTCGGGCACTCACCTCCCACAAACTCGCACGCAGGTTTTTGTTATGTCCAGCCCGCCACATTCACCTGACCCTGCTGTCTCTTCCCTGACACGGCCCTGATGAGCCACGCCTGTTGCTTGTTACCCTCGTTAATCTTTATACTTAAGTACCCATTTGTCTGGTCAGCCCCAGTCCGGTCTCTGATGTCACTCTTCTTATCTGCCCGTGTCCTCCCCTTTGCTGGCCTTTTGACCCCTCGTAGTGCTGTTTGTTTTCCAGCTCCTGTTCAGTGTTTCGTTGAATAAAGCCCCTTTTCGTTCTCCCCACACCTGTCCTTGAGTCCTTTGGTTTGTAGTCACGACATTTTTAAAATCTGCAGTCTCCTTTCCCACCACATCAGCTTGAACAAAATGTATAAGCTCTTGACAGACAGCTTAAAGCTCAGGACCGATTTTTCCACCATGCCGTTAATCTCCTATGTATGCATTTATTCATACTGCAGCTTTTGTTAATCTACTTATGCTGTTTTATTTTCTCCAAGTGTCACTCTTAGCGAAGCGACTGATGTCCCCGCATCGCTTATCTAGGCCTGACCGATGTTCTGCTGACTGGACAGAAGCACTGCCGGTTCTCTCATCCATCAGGCCCAAACCGATGGAGACCCATGGGGGGTAGTAGCCCCCAGGGCAATTAGCTGGGCGGGGAATGCAATCATGAGTTTTGTGCCTTCACGGTTTGGGCTGAGTGCTATCAGCGTTGGCCTCTTTGTGGTGGATTAATGAAGAAATTACTCCTTCATGCCTCAGTGACAAGGGCCATTAAAAACTGTGGCCCAAAATGTGACAAAGCCTTTTCATATCATGAGGCCTGAACACTTCTGATTGCTAATGCAACTATGAAGACCTTTTACTTGTGAGTTTGTTTGATTTTTGTGCTTCTTCCTGAATGCTAAATGTTCATTCAAATTAAATGGGTTCCAGTTAAGATGTATTCCAGATGTGAGGAAACCATCTATAAATGGATATGCACCATGTATATACTCCACTGAGGTATTACCACAGTGATGACAGCAAGTTTTATCAGATGATGTCATTCTGATGACTGAAAGGTAGATCTTATGGGATGAGGCTGATCCTCTCTCTGATTTGCTTCTGTGCTGTCATGCCATTCTTGTGGCACAAACTGATGTCAACAGACAATTTTTAATCCCTGTCAGTCGAGCCCATAACCAAGAAGTAATCCATCACCAATTAGCTTGACTTGCGTAACTGGTAAAGTTACTGAAGCTATAATCCAGGCGAAAATGGTAGATTACCTGGATTTGAATAACATTCAGTCGGAGAGCCATCATGGATTAAGGAGAGGTTGATCTTGTTTAACAAATCTGCTGGAGTTCTTTGATGAAGCTACTAGGGAAATCGATCATAAAAAGGCCTACAATGTGATCTACTTAGATTTCCCAAAGGCCCACACAGGAGGCTCCTACAGGCATTTTAGGAACTATAGCTTGGATTAAAAACTGGTTACCAGATAGGAAGCAGCAGGAAGTTATTAGGGGCACAGTATCTCGGTGGGCCTGCATTCATACTGGAGTACCACAGGGTTCAATTTTAGGGCCACTATTATTCATAATTTATATAAATGATTTTGACACCAATATATATAGTAAATTGGTCAAATTTTCAGATGACACCAAGGTGGGTGGTGTAGCGGATACTGAAATAGCAGCACAGAGGCTACAGTGGGATCTTGATCTAATTAGTGACGGGGCTGATACCTACAGTAGCAGATGAAATTTAATGGAGACGAGTGTTTTCATGCCCTGCCTTCCTGCCCCTCCTGCTCTCTCCCCAGGATGGCTAACGAGCCACACCTGCTGCCTGTTTTGTCTTGCCTCTCATCTTAGCCCTCATGTGGATCACTCCAGTTGCCGCTTGTTTGCCCCGTTGTCACCCCTGTATAAGAATGCCTTCCAGTCCTGTGCTCCCCAGTCCAGGCATTTAAGTCCTTGTGTCTGCTCTAGATGTTACCTGCTCCTAAGCCTGTTCGTGATCCCTTTGCTTTTTGGTTTGTACAGCAATAAAATTCTGTTTTCTTCACCCAAACCCCTGCTCCCGCGTCCTTCCTCCATTAGATCGTGACAAGTGTAAGGTACTGTAATCCATGTATGTGACTGAAATATATAGCACAACTATTTCATAGGTTCCATGGAAATACTGGAAGCCGATTGTAAGAAAGACCTTGGTGTGTATCTTGATGCTTCCATGTCCCACTCTCGCTGGTGTGAGGAAGCAATTAAAAAGGCCAATAGGATTTTGGGTAACATCTCCAGGTGTGTGGAGTTTAAATCAAGGAAGGTATAGTCTTAACGTTATCATTCCTCCACCCCACCTAGAATATTGTGTGCAGTCCTGGTCACCTTAGCTTAAAAAGAGCACTGCTGTCTTAGAAATGGTGCAATGCAGGGCTACAAAAGTGATTCCTGGGCTTAAAGGAATGTCTTATGAGGAAAGGTTAGCTTAGATGAATCCGTTCAGCCTCAAGCAAAGGCGACTAATGGGGGACTTGATCCTAGTATATAAGATTCAAACAGGTCTTAGTTACTTCAATATTAGTTCAAATAAAAGAACTTGTGGCTATTGGTGGAAATTAGCAGTGGGAACAGTGAGAAAAAACTTCTTTACACAGCGTATAGTTAGAGTATAGGATAGTCTTCCTGTTTAGTACAAGCTAAAACCTTGGGTTCCTTTAAATCAGAGATAGGATTTTAACATCTCTGAGCTATTTGTGGAATTCTCCCCAAACAAGCTTGATGGGCCGAATGGCTTCCTCTCATTTGTAACCTTATGTTCTTACTATATACTGTAAGTTACCCACATGAGATGTGCACTACCTAGCAGGAGAAGACTTCTTCTGTTGCATAACGCTTTGCATTAACTGCACCTTCCTATTGCCTTTATAATGCATGCATAGAACATTTGATGTGCCTTCATAATGTATTCATAGAACATTCATAAGCAGCATGTAAGTATACCTTAACATCATATCATACCTTAATAGCTTTAAAATACAATAATAACATACATTATAATCACGTAATTGTCACACTTGCCTCTGATTAATCAATCAAAGATTGAGCCTAATCTGGGTGGGTTTCAATTTGAACCTTATTTAAGAAGAGCAGAGGTCACTGCTTGGTCATCAGCATTGCTCTGGGAGCCATCAGCTCAGTAACTACCTTGGCAGAGGAGTGGTGTTTTGGAGCTCGTCAGTGTAGGTCTAATTTTTCCATTCCTGTCAGTAGCCAGCAGGGACTGGCTTGATGGGTTGGGGTAGCTTGGGGTCCATGGTCCTTGATTAACATTTGGCCTTGGCCTTCTGGTTAGATTCTGTGCTGGAGCTCCATGATCCCAGGTGGCCGTCATTCCACAGCTGTTGTGCCGTGCAGATGATGTGCACTGGGGGGGGTTTGTTCTGACACCTTTAGGTTCCTGGTTTGGGTTCTCTAGTCTCTAGTTGGCATTCTGTTTCACTTCATCCTGGGGCTGTCCATCCAGTAATCTGCCCAAGTCCTCCTGGTTCCCTTTTTCCAGCTGTGTTGGCTGTTGGTCTCAGGCCTGGGGGCAGAGAACCTGGCATGATGGATGGGCTACCCGATGTGAGGTGTTCTGTCAAAGATCTGGTTTTATGAAGGCTAATAAATGTGTTTAACCTGAGTACTGAGTCAGAGTCATCATGGGCATAATGTTTATTTTTGTAGATTAGAAGGTATGTTTACATGGTGCTTGTGAATGCATTTTGAAGGTAGTTGATCCAGGTAGTTGAAGCTGAAGTTATTATTATCATATGTACAATGAAATGCTTACTTGAGTACCATCTTCGCAGGTAGAACATAAAGACATAAAAAAGACATACCAGTGCAGCAACAATAAATAAGCACAGTTTAGCTGCAAGTTGCATAAACGTAATGTGTCGTAACGTAGTCCGTAGGTACAGTTAAGTGTTACTGCATTTGTAAATACTGCCAGAAGTTCATTGTCAAATTAGTATAGCAGGCAATAAAGCTAGAAAGTGTACAATTGAATGCATCATCTTTTGGTCATTAGCCAATCTAATAGCTTCTCTTTTAAGGTGGATGGGCTGACTACATCACAGCGTTTCTCCCTCTGTCTTCTTGATAATAGCTGAATTCTGAAATGGATAATTAAGTTTCGTCGAATCTGCAAGCAGAGCAGAAGAGGGCAGTGAGCAACTTCATCGGCGTCTCCCTGCTGAAACGGCCTCCTCTGTTCCACTAGAAGTCTCGATCCCTTTAAGCACCCTGTCAAGACTGCTGGTACAGGGAAATGTATTTGTACAAAACTTGGACATGTTTCTTTCTGTGACCCCATGCATCACAAAGAAGCTGGAGGGATTTACCTGCTTGATTCTGCTGTAGCCTTTTTGTTACGGTTTAGCTATGAGAGGGAGATGGCCATCACAGGAGAGGAACTGCAGGTTTAGGCGAAGTGCCATGTTCACCTGCAGAGCGTCAGTGTGTGATTCCGAGTGTGAAATTGCATGTCTTGTACTAACTTTGTATGTTGCGGAGGTGAAATACGTCTTAATGCATAGTGAAGCCATTCTGATTAAATGACAACAGCAATCAAGTAATTTGTACTTTGTTAAAAATCTCAGGTTACTCAGGTTCTTCAGCTAATACTGAATGAAGGAGGCAGAGTAAAGCTTCCCCTAGGACAAGAGCACCTTTCCAATGCCCACAGCTCTGGCAAAAGCTTAGTTGCAGCTAAATGTCATGCTCTCTCTTTTTTGATAACATCATGTGATTATGCTCCTACAATGGGATGAGTGTAAGGAAGACAAGTTAGAAAAAACCGAACCCCGGCTTGGGATGGCTGGCTGTAGCAAGAGATCGGTCCAGCAGGGATGAAGCTCACCGCTTGTCATAAGTGACACTGAGTCCCACGTCCGTGCCGCAGAGAGTGAGCTGAAGCACCCCCAGCAGCATGGGTCATTGACACAAAGCCACCACTGCTCTTCGGAGCTCGGAAAGGATTCACAGCCCACTGCATGGAAATGTGAGCTAGGACTGATACAATGCAACGCATGGCTCCGTGGATTTTTAAAGATTAACGACAACACATAAAACACATTGATTGTATTTTCAATTAACATGAATGTACTTAAAGGTCAGAGAGTGTATGCTAGGGAATTGTAAATTCAAATCAATTATAATAGACCAAAACACAAAGCCTCTATAGCAGGGGTGCCCAATACGTTGATCGCGATCGACCAGTAGATCGCAAAGGTAGTGCGGGTAGATCGCACGACATTAAAAGTTTGATACATTAGGTTACAATAACAACTACTTCAATCCCTTCTCTTCTAACGCGAACACGCAAATGTATTGCAAGCTAATGCAAAACTCTAGCGAGCAAAGTGACCCAACTAGCCTTCCAATTTATATCTACTGAAAAGGGATATTAAAAAATTTGTGGGGGAGCCGGACCAAGTAAGGACCCATAAATGTATTGGATTGTATTGCGCTTTAAGGGTTCATGCAGTGATGCAAGGTTCGCCAACATATACTGTACATA
>JAODKM010000040.1:154695-164739 GCA_026780845.1 Petrocephalus sullivani
ACTCACTGTCCTATGACCTATACGTGCTGTGCATTCATTCACTGTCCTGTGACCTACAGTACACATGCTGTGCACTCACTCACTGTCCTGTGACCTACACATGCTGTGCACTCACTCACTGTCCTGTGACCTACACGTGCTGTGCACTCACTCACTGTCCTGTGACCTATATGTGCTGTGCATTCACTCACTGTCCTGTGACATACACGTGATGTGCACTCACTCACTGTCCTGTGACTTACACATGCTGTGTTCTCACTCACTGTCCTGTGACCTATATGTGTTGTGCATTCACTCACTGTCCTGTGACCTACACGTGCTGTGCACTCACTCACTGTTCTGTGACCTACAGTACACATGCTGTGCACTCACTCACTGTCCTGTGACCTACACGTGCTGTGCACTCACTCACTCACTGTCCTGTGACCTATATGAGCTGTGCATTCACTCACTAACATTCTGAGAGATCCAATGGTAATTGATTACCCCATGCTTATTTTGAATTTGGCAAAAAATATACAGGTATTGCCTTAATGCTTAATTACCATGGATTTCTTAATAAGTTTTGCTAAAGAATGCAAAAACAGTTGAGAAGGAACGCATAACTGTTTAGAAATATTTTCCAACCCTGACCCCTTAGCATCTCTGTATTTGCTCGTCACCATACATTGATTCATATGACGAGTTTAAATGGCATGTGAGTGTGTGCCCTGCAATAGGCTGGCACCCAATACAAGGTTGGTTCTTGCTACGAGCCACTTGTAATATAATGTATGAATATTATATATGTATACATTATATATAAACAATTACTCAGTAGATTGCTTAACTATTGACTGTGCATTACTATCACATCAGTCAAAATATTGTATGTTCACCGTATGTTCATGGTGCATCACACAGCCTCCTGCCGATAATTAAATGCTCAGTGCTTCCAGCCAAGTGCTCCTTTCTTAAAGGACTAAGAACATGATTCACTCTTAACGACCTTTGTGTCAGCTATAGATATTATCTTTCTGAATCCCAGTACTACAAGAGCTTTACACTGCAGTCCATTCGATTACTGCAAAGCTGTGATTATTTTAAGAATGTCTTAGTCCAATGAAAGCTCATTCATATAGTTTGCTCTGCACAAGCACTAAGGGAAAGTGCGTATACTGAGGTCTACACACGGCAGTGTGTATGAATGACAATGTTGAGATCCTATTGAGATCCTATTTGCCTCATTTCCACCAACACGGTGCCGGAGCCGGCGCCAGACTTTTTCCCAAACCGGAACTAGTTCAGCGTGTTTTCACTGCAAAAAGAAATGGCCCTGGGTGGGAAAAAAGCACAGCCCCACAGAAAAGCTGGTCTTAGAATTTGGAGCTATAACATCAGCGAAAGTGGGATGGGCTATCTCATCCAAACCTTCTGCATACCCGGAAAATGCAATCTATAACGAGTATAGTTTTGTCTGATATGGCCGGTGCTGGTGGTGAAACAACTTGCCAGCTTATTAGCGAAATAACGATACATGTTCATTTTTTTTCTTCAGAAAACGAAAGATCGGTTTGCTGTTCAGATTTGGTAATAAATTTTGTTGCAGGTCAAATTAAATATTATGGCAATAGAAAAGATCATTAACTTCAATGTTTAACAGACTCTTTTATTGTGCTGTCCTTAAAAGGACATCGGTAAAACAGTGAGCAAGCTTAAACTCACTTACACATACAGACGGGGGAGCAGTTAAGGAGACACAAGTGGATACAGGCAATAGAGACGGGGTGTAACACCCATCATACTCTGAAAACCTTCTATTCGGTTTGCAGCTTATAAAAACTTAGACGAAACAAAAAAAAAAAACAGAATACATATGAACTTTACTCTTTACATTACTTTTCCGTTCTATTTTTTTTAACTGGTGGAAACGCAAGCAAGTTTTCAAAAGCGAGAACCAGCCCAGCACCAGCTCCGTGTTGGAGGTCTTACCGCATTGGCACTGCCATTTGTATCAGTAGGATTCCCAGGGTCCATCTAATAATCAAAATCAGACTGATCAGGTAATGACTTCCTCTTTATACTACTGAACAGAAAAGTTCCCCTTTAACGTGATCAGCCTGCTTCACATCAGCTTCCTAGCGAGCTGTGCTTCACAGTCCAGTGTGTCTGAATAGTGTGTGTCACCTTCAGAGTCTCAGCATTTTCTCTTCCTTGTTTAAGCATAAATAACGAGGGACAGAATGGAGTGTAAATTTCTGCTGTTTCTTAAAGAAAGCAGACACATCTGTCTGATTAGTACCTGTCATTCTCTGAAGGCTGCTGAAGGAAAGAGGTCTTTGGTTATGATGGGGCATGGAGGAGGAGTGGCCCACAGCAAAAGGGACTCAGAGTGCAGGGAGAAAAGGAAATGAATGGGAACCAAGGAAGGTGCTAAACACTGAGCAAAGAACGGGATGGCCAGCGACACCTGCTGGGCAAATGGTGAAAGGGCAGTCAGAACAGGACAAGGCAGGGGCTGATACTGACATCTTTATAGTGCCCATACTCCTTTCCTTTTGATTATTTAACAAGTACAACTAATGAGACACCTCGGAGGAGAGAGATTTTATGTTTATCTCCAACTACCTTGTGGGGATTGAGCCGTTATAAAAAATCCAGTACCAACCAGGAACTGAACCCATTAAAGGTGCTTCTTCCTACTACACTGATGTTAATGATGCTTTATTTACAAAAGGCACACAACTGTTCACCACCACAGGGAAGTTTAAAAGGAACTGTAGTAAGGTAGACATATTAGATAACTAATAACTAGGGAATACATCTTTCTAAAATATGCCAGCATGTCCTGTATCGGGGCTTGTGGCTGACCTACAGTACTGCCCATCCTGTTCAGTGCATGTAAAACAGGGGAAGGATGTTTGAGGATAGGTAAGAGTTTGGGGGATGAGCCCCTCTGTTCACCTGCATCCTGTTTCATTAAAAGAACAAAGCATTGGAGAGAGAGTCCAGCAGCAATGAGGGTTATTATTTGGATTAAATTCGAGAGAGAACTGGTTGTTTTTTTCTAAATTTATGACACTTTCTGGGGGTTTCCTGTTCTGTCCTACAACTCCACACCCTGTAGGTCTGTTCAGTTTCCAGGTGAGCCAGTGCTGCTTGTGGGATAAGTGGCATAAGTTTTCATTGTTTTTCTTTTTAACTCTGTATTTCTGAGGTACACTGAGAAAATGCTCTGGTGCAGACCTGGGATTTGCTAGCTGGACTACATCTCAACTAGCTTGAGGGTGGCTGGGATTCCTCCAGATGCAGCTAGAGTCAATGGCTGGGAATCCCCCAAAAGTGGTGGAGTAGGTGGCTGGGAGTCCGCCAGAAGCACCTGGAGTCCGTGGGCTTAAATAGATGAGTCTGCTGTGATGTTGCTAGGTATGCTGCCATTGCCAAAGAGCAATTTGAAATGGATCTGAGATTCTCTGTCTTTATTAAGGTTCTTTGTTATCCATGTTTCCTGAGACTCTCACTTTCCTGAATTAAATGGTCAACCCTTTGTGTGGAGGATGATTATCTCTCCTGATGTCTCTTGATACTTTGACAGGAGACAGGCGATGAGACGGGCTCCAATGGGCCCCTCAGGGATTGACGAGGCTGGTGAGGGGACACCTTGCGGCACACTGGGCTCAGCCAGGACGCCTGGTGGTATGCAGAGCACAGCCAGGACCCCTGGTGGTGAGCAGAGGACAGACCCGGAGAATCCGCGTGAGCAGGAGTTGGGCCGAACAACCAGGGTTTTATTTTAAATACACCAAAAGGATCACAGGGGATCATAACAGGGAGAACTACTAACTGGGGAAGGATCAGGGAAATAGGCAGGCCGGACACCATGACTTAAGTGACAGGACCGGGAAGCACTTATATATATAGATTAACAAGGCCAAAAGCTGCTGGAGTGTGTTAACATGAGGGCAGGTAAGGCTAAGACATAACAGGTGTGGCTCGTTAGAGAAAATGGGAGGGGCAGGAAGGCCGGGCATGACAATAATAAAATAAGGACATAATGAAACATTTAAAAAATCATTTTAAGTTAAAAAATAAATAAACGTAAGGGTTATGGTTAATGCAGTATAAATCAAGCAGTATATCATTTCCCTATGGTGTGTGAGTTATTCATGCAAGCTTATATTGTGTGCTTCATGTATTTCGGAGACGTTTCTGTCATAGCAAATCACAGCACACACCAGAAGCACCTTTACTGTGGGCTGAGCAGGTCAGCAAGGTAACGGGTGGTACACATGGAATGATACAGACAGACAGCTGAACTGCGTGTAGGGGTGGCACTGCTGCGGACAGCAAGAGATGCTGTGGACAGCAGGGTTAGATGTGCACCTGAACCCATGGTAGATGCCATCTGAATGCAACATGCATCTGCCCTCATAAGAAGGCCTGCAGGGCAGCAAATAGGCACTTCTCAAAAGGTTCTGTTGGTAAATACACATGCTATGCATCATTATCATATTATCTGGTGTGTTTGTATTTGTCAGAAATATCAAGTCATAAATCAGTCATAAATATCAAATATCAAAAAATGAATCTGTATTAAAAGATCCCTCAAGTGAAAAAATAGCATGTGAGTAATAAATGTCTGGAGCTGAACAAACTGCACAACATTCATCTGTAGAATGTATATAATTTTTTTTGTAAATGGAATATCATAACGTTCAGGTTAATCTCCAGTTCTTATGAGAAATGGTAAGACAGCGCTGAGATGGGATTGAGTTCCCTGCTGCTGGTCAGGTTTCCATCACATCCTCACGCTACGAAAACCAGTCAATTCATTCCCCCACTGCGGGAATGTTGCCGTGCCACTGGCAGGTCGCAATGGTAACATGGGGAAATGCATTCCCGGTGCCTTATGGGTAATGTGACGTCTGCGGTCGGAGCCACCGTGTGCTTTCTGTTTATATCCAGCTCTCCGGGGACCTGGGGAACATGAACATGAAATAACCAACGGAAAATGACACGGCGGCATTCGTTGATTGTAGTGACTGTTACCTTGGCTGTGGGGGAGCAGAATTTTTGATGGAATTTTCAAAACAAAATGTTCAGTTTAGTAGTTTCCACTGATGGTCTTTATTAAGGATAACGCATTGTAAGGTGCCCTTCACGAGGCACTGCCCAGCCATGCTGACGTCCATATCACCCTAGCAGAACCCCCCATAACGGGGAAAGTGGCCAGCGTGTGAATCCAGCTGTTTATCAGTGCCCACAGAATCACCAGCGATACATGGAGAATATTTGTGTGGGTTCCTCTGAGATGCCGGATAATGGTAATAAATGAATTAATGAAATGCAGCAGAGAAAACTGAAATCCCTTATGAGGGAAGACAGACAATAAGGATATGAATCCATTGTTTACACTTGATGGCTTTTGTTTATTCGGCCCGAGTGGAACATTCTCCTCATTATTCCCGCCAGCAGACAAATCCGAAGCGCAGCGGCGAAGCAGCAGTGCCGGCCGATGGAACAAGGGCGAAGAGTGGTGCCTGCAGAACTGGCCATGTGTGTCGGATTAATTAAAGCGTCAGCCAGCAGCTCGTGCATAATCGTGTAAATATGCGTCATATGACACGGGGACGAATACGGACAAAGTCTGCAGGGTGTTTATACCATGGGACATGTGACATGTTCACGCTACGGTTCCTGCGGATGATCTCCGATTAGCATTTCAGCATTCATACTTTTGGCATGCATGTAGCTGCGGAGATGCACACGGAGCTGCGTTTCATTGGGGGCAACCCTCACACTACCTCACCTCACTGGTCATGCGCAATAAATCATTATCTGGGAAACAGGATGAATGTCCAATATTCTAAATGAGTAATACTACAACTGTGCAACATCTGCCTTCTATGTAGCTATGCAGCACTTCTCGTATTTAACATTTCTTGGTCAGTACTTGTATTTAAAAATTTCTTTCTCGTGTAGATATTGCCATATTTTTTTGTAAATAAGTGTTCTACATCTTATTGAAAATTCTAACTTGACTCAGAGAGTTCTGCACAAGAATTCCAATGTGTCTGGAGCGTTGGTTTCTATGCACAAATGGCAAATAAAAATCTCAATCTCAATCAATCCGTCAGAAACCAAGCAGCCCCTGCTCTCTGTCCCCCCTGGCCACTACCCCCCTACCCACAACAACCAACTGCTCTCTGCCCCCCCACCCCCCAGGCTCTTGGTGAGGAAGAGACCCTGCTCTCTGCCCTCCCCCCCCAGAACCGGATGCGGTGCGTTTCGTAAAACTACAGTGACAGTGATATAAACAGTTTGTGTACTGTGAATAGGCTGAGGAACGGTCACCATGGCGATACTAAAGATACGCAGGATATAATAAAAGCAGGAAACCAGCACGGATGGTCCAATCACATCGGCTGGCGGATGCTGGGAACTGTACTTTATCCTCTATAAAAATCACCTCCTCATTGGTGACAGCAGTAGTCTGGAATCAGCATGTTTAGCTCACTCTCAGCTGTCTGAGGTGTGTCAACATACCATCTCCCCGTTTTTGTAAGGAAAAACGCTCAACACCCACTTGGTGCTGAATGTATTATGTGCATATAGGGGTATCTTTGCACATCTGAAAAACATTACAGGTACTTGTACTTCACATTACAATTAAGTAATCCAACTCCAAAATTCCTTTAATTTCGGTATTTAATTTAATTCCTAAGAAATTACTTAGTCTATGTAACAAAAGTCCAGAAAGTTCCAGTTTCTGGGAAAAGGTTCTGGTTCTGGAAAAACGTTCCAGCAGTGTGAAAGCCCCTAAGGTGACCTTATTGAACAGACTAGCACAAAATGCTTCTCGGTTCTGGGAACTCTCGCGGTTCCAGAACTCAAAGCCAGCCTGGGACCGACGGAGCAGCCGAGAGGATTGACCCAATGGGACAGACTCAAAACGAACAGAACAAGGCGAATAACAGGGCTGGAGCACGCAAGCAAGCACACATACATGTACAGTACAGGTACAATGACTGAACCAGGCCTGTGGGAAAGACTGGGTTTAAGTACACAGAGGTGACTGGTCCATTGATGGCGTGCTGCCATAAATTGATTCAACAGGTTTGAAGCCTTTATAACTTCCAGGCTGGACTACTGTAATGCCCTCCTTTCTGGTTGCCCATCTGGATCCTTAAATAAACTTCAGCTGGTACAAAAGAAAGCAGCCAGAGCTTACAAAAACTAAAACATTTGATCATATTCACTCTGTTCTATGCTCCTTTCACTGGCTTCCAGTTAAGTCTTGGATTGACTACAAAATACTGCTATTAACATATAAAGCACTGAATGGCCTTGCACCAGAATACCTTAGAGATCTACTTGTCTCTTACAACCCTCCTCACCTGCTTTGATCTCAAGGAGCAGTATACAGCTCTGGAAAAAATTAAGAAACCACAGCACAATTAAAAAAATCTGCATTTTTTAATCCTGGTGTAATCATGATTCTGCCGGCAGAAGGCTAGACTGAGCAGCAGGTTGCTTCCAGGTTCAACGTTTCTAAGATTGCAGTAGCCTACACAAGAACAAGGTGAAGCAGGACACACTGGGAATGACCAGAAAGGTAATGGGCGCAGGTGACCTTCTAATGCCAGAGATGACCGTCAGCTCATCCAGCAGTGCCTCATGAATCGGAGGATGACATGACCGTCATAAGGAATGGGAAACATTAAGTGGTGTGACATGCACTGCTAGGGCAGTTAGTATCAGGCTCCTAGACGCAGGACTGAAGTCCCATAAAGCAAGAAAGAAGACCTTCATTAAAGAGAAACAGAGAAGAACCAGGCTGCAGTTTACAAAAAAATTATATTTTGCACAGATGCATAACCATAAATTGAGAAATGAGTGAAACAAAAAATTGTGCTGTGGTCTCTTAATTTTTTCCAGGGCTGTATATATTAGTACCCAGAGTAAAAAGAACTCCACAGCTGTAGCATAGTCATCCAGTCGATGTGCAAGATTCAGGCTCACTCTCAATATTGAAGTCTACACTAAAAACACACATTTAGCCAGGCTTATAGCGACTCTAGTTCTAGCTCTAGATACCCTTCACTCCCAGTCAGGCCTACAGTGTAAGTTGGATCAGTACCATTGGCTTTGGATGAACTGAACAGTCACTCTAGCTTCACACTCCCTTGTGGAACTGGAGTGCTGATGTTCAAAGAGCTCATAGGAGTTTTATTTGTGCAAGCTTGTTCTGGGCGTGGACCAAGGGGGGGTGGTTGGATCAGACCAACGAATGCCAGACCAACCAATGGGATGTCTTGATCCCGCCTCTTCTTGCTGCTTGGACACGCCCCCTCTGCAGTTTTTTTGGTTGTCACTCTGAGCTGGTCATTTTTCATTCTGCCTTTCTGCCTGTTTGTGTGGGTGGAGCTCCCACGAGCGTTCAGGGACTCCCCATGCCTGCATTCCCTCTTGCCTCTCCCTCCTACTTCTGCTGCCGTAGTCATATCTGCCGGAGCTTACACATTGCACTCACCTAACTGTCTGCACAGCCTCTAGTCTCCCCTACTCTGACTGCTGCACTTGTTATTTGTTGTTTCCCACACCCCTTCTGGGGTGTCCTGCCTGGAAACCAAAAAGTATGAAGACTCTCTGCCTACCCTGCTGCCGGCGACTCCTCTACTCCCTGTGACGTCCTTCTGGCCTGCCCTTCGTCCCTGTGATGTCTCTCCTTCCTTCCCTCCTACTGTACCACAGCTCATCCTGCCATCAGAAGCAGCATAAGCACCCGCTTGCCCCCCACATTGCAAACAAAAAAACAACTCAAATATTATTTTTTTTCCCTGCCACTGTCGCCTTTGGCTTGCTCACTGCTGCTTTAGGCCAGAGATAATGTAAAGCACTTTGAGACAATTGCACCGTTGCGAAAATGCTCTATACAAATAAAAGCCATTAGGAGAATGTTGATTATCTCAAGACCTTTCTTACTGTTATCCTGTTAAACAAAACTTCAGAACTGCCGCACATGAGTCATAGCTTCAGCACTGATACTGAGCCCGTAAACACACCGAGCTTCATGGCTGTGGTACATGAGTTAAGAGCTTCAGTACTGATACTCAGCCCAAACAATGAGCTTCGGGACTGCTGCACATGAGTCATTAGCTTCAGCACTGATACTGAGCCCATAAACACACTGAGCTTCAGGGCTGTGGTACATGAGTTATTAGCCTCAGTACTGATACTGAGCCTACAGAGACCAAGCTTCAGGGCTGCTGCACAAAGTCATTAGCTTCAGCACTGATACTGAACCCACACACACCAAGCTTCAGGGTTGCATTTCATGAGTTATTAGTTTCAGTACTGATACTGAGCCTACAGAGACCAAGCTTCAGGGCTGCTGCACATAAGTCATTAGTTTTCACAACTTATAGTCAGCTCACACAGTGAGCTTCAGGGCTAATGTACATGAGTTATTAGCTTCAGTACTGAAGCCACGCACATTGAGCTTCAGGGCTACTGTACATGAGTCATTAGCTTCAGCACTGATACTGAGCTGACACAGTGAGCTTGAGAACTAATGCACATGAGTCATTAATTTCAGGACTAATAGTGAGCCCACACACACCGAGCTTCAGGTCTGCGGTGCATGAGTCATTAGTTTCAGGACTGATAGTGAGCCCACACACACCGAGCTTCAGGTCTGCGGTGCATGAGTCATTAGTTTCAGGACTGATAGTGAGCCCAGACACACCGAGCTTCAGGTCTGCGGTGCATGAGTCATTAATTTCAGGACTGATAGTGAGCCCACACACACCGAGCTTCAGGTCTGCGGTGCATGAGTCATTAGTTTAGTATTGAGTCCACATGCACCAAACCTTAGGGCTGCTGTACACGAGTCTCTGACATTCTGGCTCTCAGACACTGACACTGACATTCTGATAATCTGACATTATGGCATTCTGGCTCTCTGGCACTGACACTCTGGCTCTCTGACACTGACACTGACATTCTGATAATCTGACATTATGGCATTCTGGCTCTCTGGCACTGACACTCTGGCTCTCTGAC
>JAODKM010000040.1:181355-195268 GCA_026780845.1 Petrocephalus sullivani
GGTACTTAGAGAGCTGGCTAGAGGAGTCCCGGGTTAAGTCTAGGGGTACTTAGAGAGCTGGCTAGAGGAGTCCCGGGTTAAGTCTAGGGGTACTTAGAGAGCTGGCTAGAGGAGTCCCGGGGTGAGTCTAAGGGTACTGAGAGAGCTGGCTAGAGGAGTCCCGGGTTAAGTCTAGGGGTACTTAGACAGCTGGCTGCAAGAGTCCCGGGGTAACTCTACAATCAGGGGTAGGAGTGTAGGGGTACTCACAGCACAGGGTGTAGGAGGAATGAAGGTTGCAGTCCAGCCTGAAGCAGCACTGGCAGCCAGTCCAGTGCGCTGGAGGCTTGTTCCTCCTCCAGGCTACAAGCCAGCAGCTCTTCCAGGTTATCTCCAGAAGGCAAGCCTGCTTGGTCCAGCAGGAGCACTAGTACAGAGTACAGGTGGAGCCGCAGGCACTTGCTGAAAAGCCCTCCGTCCACGCGGGCCCCTGCCTTCAGGAGGTGCTGCACCAGGGAGAGGACCTGCCCCGGCCTGTCCCAGGGAGTAATTGTGGCAAAGAGAGAAAACTAATTAAGGATCATATATGCCGCTTAGTGTCTGAAATTTTGCAGCTGTAGATACCGAGAAACCTGCTTTAGGTCCCAGAGTTGTTCTGTGCCGAGGAGTTACCTTTCAAACTGAGAGCAGATCAATGTCGCCAGCGGGGATGAAAACCCAAAGGCCTGGCAGTCCTGGGCATCGGGGCTGTACCCAGCCCTAAGCAGCAACTGAAGGCTTTCTACCTGGCCACCTAAAACTGCGGAGTACACTGGGCTGACTTTCCCAGCCTGGTGGTCACACGCCCGGTCTGTCAGGGGCAGCAGACGCTCCAGGATGCTGGGAGGGAAGAGGAGTCACACCGGAATGCTTATAAGCTGAACACCGAAAGATAAGTCACATGGGAACGTTTATACACTGAAGACTGAAAGAGGGGTCACACCAGAATACTTTACACTGAAGACTGAAAGAGGGGTCACTGAAAGAGGGGTCACACCAGAATACTTTACACTGAAGACTGAAAGAGGGGTCACTGAAAGAGGGGTCACACCAGAATACTTTACACTGAAGACTGAAAGAGGGGTCACACCAGAATGCTTTTACACTGACGACTGAAAGAGGAGTCACACCAGAATGCTTTTACACTGACAGCTGAAAGAGGAGTCACACTGGAATGCTTATACAATGCAATGTTTACACACAGGTATATAAAACGAGTGTCACACTAATGTGCTAACAACTGAAAAGAGGGGGGGTGAAGGTGGGCTTCACATGGGCGGATGAGAAAACTTAATGGACATATAAAAAACATTACTATAACCTTCCAAACCAGAAATGTACAGCAAGGCTCTTCGGTACTGGCACCATAGAAAGCTGTGGGGACTCTATATGAGCACACAAAGACAAAGCAAGCCACCCATAGGAGGGAGAATGTTCCAATACCCGATGTGACCGAATTGGGCCGCGGCATGAATGGGCAGCTGCCATGCATCCTCACTGCAGTAGCGATTCGGGTCAGCACCACGCTCCAGGAGAGCGGTCACACAGGACAGGTGGCCCTCCTGGGACGCTATCAGTAGGGGTGTGGCGAGGTCATGGGATTGGCAGTTCACGTCAGCACCTGGAGGGGAGAGGGCGGTCTTAGGCAGGGACAGCACAGTGCCACATAAAGACAAAGCAACAGAAGCGGCCGCTGTCCTTATTGTCCCCGGAACCGAAACCCATGTTCTGTTCTGGCTTCCATCCAGATGTTGGATTGAAACGTATCTAACAGAGGTGCAGCTGCTTCCATATCACCACCCCCCCCCCACACCCCCGTCTCTGAGTGTGGGTACCAAACACCTCCTTACCAGCCTCCGCAAGAAGCTCCAAACAGCGGCGCCGGCCATACTGTGCAGCCACAAAGAGGGGCGTAATCTCAAAGTCATCAGTGACGTCCAGCTGGGCCACACCCACCAGGAAACTCAGCACCTCGGCATGACCCTGACCACAGAAAGGGGAAGGACATTAGCAATGCGATCATTTATACATGACAGCCCCTATTATATATACAGAGCAGAGCATGAGGCCAAGCCGAAGCACTGGGGGGTATTCTCCGTACGTGGATTACTCGTTTAGCCGGATGATCCTAGATCTGTCGGTTCTTCAAAACTCTTAGCAGGATGTATTGTTATAAGCAGCACATCCTAATCCTCAAACCTGCTCGGAGCTGGGTTGTTCTGTGTAAACAAGGATTAACTCATGGATGAGCGGCCGATTGCCATCGGTGGACAAATATTAAGAAGAGAATTTCAAATCGAGAGGGTTTTGCGCAATCGACAAGATCTTTTATTGTTTAAATATTATTTTCGAGAGATACCGCTTCAGCCAAGTTGGAATATTAACCCTCAACAATTTATTAGCTCCCTAAATTCCTTGTAAGTCAGGCTTTCACTACGACACAGACAGTGTGCATCATTGCCTTGAGTTTTTTTTTTTTGCAAGCAGCTGTGATGTGACACATTTGAAATGTAACGCTGCATTCAAGTAATAAGTAAAATAATTAAAAACTACCTATGCATTTAATTGTTCAGCCACTTTTTGCCAGCCATCTTTTCTGATTTGGGTCGCTTTTGCTGCGTTTCCTTCGGTACAGATTAATTCTTTGAAGTCACCATATCCCCTCCAGTAGATGATCCTGCTCAGCTTGAGTGAAAAACTGCCGTTTTTTCCGTCATTTTGTAGAAGCCAATGAGAGACTTGCCGATCATGTTTTCTAGACTGGATACATATAAGCTTTTCCAGCAGCACAATCATCTCAGATAATTGGATCCAGCTAAACTAATCCACTCCTGATGTGTGTTTAAGGAACCGACTTAACCGGATGGTTTTCACCGCTATTAACTTATCCAGGATGAGGCTTCTGATCTTGGATGATTTAAGCGACGTACGGAGAATAGCCCCCTGCTCTTGATGATAATAAAATGTTGTTGTTGTTATGTGATTGTTAAGTATAGACCACAAGGCCTGCATCTATGGCTGACACCTTAAACGCTGCCTGATGCAAGCAGCTCCAGCCAGATGCAGAGTAACCCCTGTTGACCTCTGAGCCCTCTCGCACCAACAGTTCCACCACCTTCCTGTGTCCACCGTCGGCAGCTGCAGATTTCACAAGCACACAGGCAATTACTCAGTAATGCTGTATTAACCTGAAAGTATCCTACACACAGATCAATGTCATCATGTTAGTCTCTCAACTAATGAACAGAAATAAATAACAGAAGCAACCTGATGCCAATGGGAATTTGTCAGCCACAACTTCTCACAAGGACAGGACACAAGTCCTACCTGCAAAGAGCGGGCTGGCACCATCATTGTTCACACAGTTGACATCCGCCCCAGCCCGAAGGAGACTCTGCACCAGAGTCAGGTGGCCCTGCTCGGCGGCCAGGTGGAGGGCTGTGGTGCCATCATGTGTCAGGGCATTCACGTACTCTCTACTCTGAGACTTGAAGTGTGCTGGGAATGGTAAAGACAAGCTGACTGTGGCAAGACTAGCCAAGCAAAATCATCACCACGATGTCTACAGGAGGCACACCATCCTGAGAGTTCACATGCACATGCAGTTCCACAGCAAGTTCGTGTGAGAGTAACCATGGCAACGTAAACAGAAAATCAGATAAGGAAGGAGCAACATTATCCAGCAAACAGCAGATGGGATCTGTAGCTGACAGGTGCTGTCCAACGCAGCTGGAATCTGCAGGTGACAGGTGCTGTCCAACGCAGCTGACAGGTGCTGTCTAACGCAGCTGGGATCCGCAGCTGACAGGTGCTGTCCAACGCAGCTGACAGGTGCTGTCTAACGCAGCTAGGATCCGCAACTGACAGGTGCTGTCCAACGCAGCTGGGATCCACAGCTGACAGGTGCTGTCCAGTGCAGCTGGGATCAGCAGCTGACAGGTGCATCTTATGACAGGGCGGCTCACCTGCTCTCAGTAGTATCTGTGTGCACCTGTGGGCGCCACCAAATGCAGCCTCATGCAGAGCATTCCAGCCCCGGTTGTCCCTGACGTCGATGCTGTAGCCTTTTTGTACCAGACGCCTCACCAGCCGGTGGTTCCGCTCACGCGCTGCCAGTGCCACAGTAGAGCATGTGTGCTGGTAGCACTCTGTAAAATCCATCGGGCTCTCTGCCTTTACCTATACAACACCGGTGGGCAAAAGTACTGCTCAGCAGAAGAGAGAGGAATATAACTACTTCTAGTGAAAGTGATTGTCACTGTTGACACACCGCAGCACAGAGTGCACAACAAGATGTGTCCTCTGCATTTAATCCATATGAGACACTGTGACATAATGCAGCAGCCAGGGAGGAGAGCATGGCGTAATTTCAATTAGAAGTGCACTTCCCTAACCAACAGGCCACTACTGCCCATGATGCTGCTATTGCATGCTTGGTGAGGTGCTGCTGAAAAGTGACCTGAGGAAAAATTATGTTTTCATTTAATAAATTCATTGGGTAGCTGTTGTTTTTTTCCACAGTTTATGCTTCACTTTCAAATTTCTTATATCTCATTACATTTGAAACATGTTTTTTTTTTAATAATCTTAACAGAAATATGCATCCATCCATCCATCTTCGAACTAGTTAATATAAAACGGTAATATCTATTTTGAAATCCACGTTTGGTAAAAGCGTCAGCATAAATTAAAAAGTATCAACACAAAATATCGCGGTTGCCAGCTCGCACACATCTGGCGTGCCTGGCGCTTGTCACTCTCACGCATCAAATTTATATTAGGTGTCTAAAATGAGGGACACCAAAAGCGTTGGGGAGTTTGCAAACCAGGCAATAAAAATTGTGACACTGATGTAAATATGTGTGCGCAGATTTGCCTCGAATTGAAAATCTCACTCCAGCCGACTGACAGACTGTAAAAATGCTTTTAACTGCTTCGCCTTCCTCCATGTATAAAACAATAAATACCATAACAGCTTCAAAATCTCTATATCGTTATGGTGTAACCTGAGTGGATACCACCGTCTTTTCTAAAATATATACATACGTGCATCAACAAGTACCTGAACTAATGAAATAGTCAACAAACGTAAAGCCGTGTTTAAAACAAACATTACCAGGTTATCAAGGCACGTTCCGTCGCGCTGCAGCCCTCCAACTCTGTTATATACTCTTCCGGTATCGCGCCACTGGAAACAGGATTTACTGTGATTGGTTAGAGAATCTGTCAATCTCAATTATATTTGTTCGTGATTGGACAGTGGATTATGCGTCGTGATATATACCGTATGCCGGAAAATAAAGTATACAGATACAGTAAAGTACATTCATAAACTTGTACGTATTGTATTACAGAATAAACGGTTGATTTGGGAAGGGTTGTTGATAAATAAGCATTATTTAAGCTAGTGAAAGATTAATTTGTTGGAGGCATTTCTCTGTGTTTTGGTTACTACCAGTTACTACTGACTCTCGCTTGTGGGCGGTAGAGAACGCCGAATGACCGTCACCAGAATTATGCATGCTTCAACATTAGTGTTTTTTGTGGTTAATTTTTGAATAGTGAAATATAATTGTAAAACTGGTAGAAGACTTCTGCAAAAATAAGTGAGTGCATGGCTCATGTCTCTCCAAATATGGCAGAGCATTCTGACTTTCACAGATGACTGATCAACACCCAAACCAAACCCGTCAGCTGAAATTCAGTCCTGGGTGAGCTGACAGATGTCTGTGGCTGCTAACAAGGATGCTCTGTGAGCCCCAAAGGTGCCAACCTAAACAGTTTTCTCTGTTTCTGCCAGTGAAGTGAGGAGTACTTTTAAGCAAGTCGACATCTGTGAAACAGCAGTCTGCAGGGGGTTCCAGGTCTGAAAAACACGCAGTGGCAAATCAGGGGCTGCGTCTGCTTCTTCCTTCACCCATTAAAGTCACAGTTATCCTAATTCCACAGAACAGATATGTGGGCTGATCTCAGTGATGGCACGCCACTTTTAGACTTTGGTGGAGGGGCTGGGGCTGGGGCTGATGAGAAGCATCATTTCAGCCAGCCTGTCTCCTTTCAGTGTGTATGCTGTTACAGCAGGTCCATGGGAGACCTCATATCACGGGCACTCTGAACCACTCTGGACCCCTGGGAGAATAAAAACTGCTTAACTAGGCTTTTACTCATCGACCTGATTAATTTCTCATATTGCAGTCTCATGCAGACTCAGAACCGAGTTCTTCACTGTCGGGTGTAGCCCTGCAGTTTGTGCACACTCTCTCTGCAGACCCCAGCAAGAATGGGTGAGCAGAAACACCTTGCACCATAATGCAATTCATTTAAATTCTATTTTATTCGTATAGCACATTTGCACAACATTATGTTTTGTCAAAGAGCTCTGCAATATCCCTGCCCAAAGCCCCCCAGAGAGCAAAGCAGAGGCAACAGTAGTAAGGAAAATCTCCCTAAAAGGTAGAAGCCTTGGGAGGAACGGGACTCAAAGGGGGAGCACATTGTCCAGGAGCTGGCAGATGAGGTCAAATGAACAGGATAACAAAGTCCTAATTTACACAGTCCAAATTTTAAGATTCAAGTCTCCATGCCGAGGGCAGGCAGGTACTGTGACCTGTGGTAGAGCAGCAGGGCAGGCAGGTACTGTGACCTGTGGTAGAGCAGCAGGGCAGGCAGGTATTATGACCTGTGGTAGAGCAGCAGGGCAGGCAGGTACTGTGACCTGTGGTAGAGCAGCAGGGCAGGCAGGTACTGTGACCTGTGGTAGAGCAGCAGGGCAGGCAGGAGAGACGTCACAGGCAATGATCAACACAGGCATCCCACAGCACCACTGTTCATCCCTAACTGTGTGCCCAAACACAGCTCCAACACCATAAAGTTTGGTGAGAAAGCCACCATCATAGACCTAGTTGTCAGTAATGATGTGATGGGCTACAGGAAGCACGTGCCAGGGGAACTCTCAGGAAGCCTGAAGAGCAGGTTGATGCCTTCAGGAAGCCTACACTGCCATCTGCATCAGTGAGGATGCAGTGGTGAGTGTCAGTGTCAGCTAGAGTAACCATGGCAACCAAAGTTACCATGACTGCCTGGCTCACGTGGATGCTTCTGTTTTACACCTGTTTATTAGGAACCCAGTCCTCATGGTGTTCTGCTTTGAGTAGATTTTAGGTTCTAACACTGTTATGTTTAGGTCTTGCTCCAATACTAATTTACATTAGTACTGGCCATTCTTTGGAAGCTCAGCCTAGCTGTACTCATTAAGATTAAAATTAACTTTACTGGTCCCAGGGCAACATTCTGCTGTCTGGGTTGTCCATATCAGCAAGTAAGGATTTCATTGTACTATGTACAGCTACCTTGAACATCTTTTTACTGTTAGTGAATCATCAATAAACCATGTAATATCAGACTACAGATTTTCCTGATTAGTCTGAACTTCCTTGGCTGTGTTCTTGTATGCATGCAAGAGTATGAGTGTGCTAGACTCTGTGTTTGCATTTGTCTGGCGTGTTGGGATGTTGCAAAATCAGAAATTTTAGTTTATCACAAACAATAGCACATAAGTCTCTGAGTCATTGGGGTTTGTAGAATGAACGACTTGAACACAAAATATACAATTTCTACTTAAGAATTAGAATTTTGGGAGTCTTGCAACCACAGTACATAATGTGCGCCAGAGGGGGGCAGCAGAAGCATATGTTTACTGCCAAAGAAATGTCCATGTCTTACCATCAATAATGATAACGATAACGATAATGAGAAAGTGGACTTCCTCGCTGAGGTGGTGTCTTAAATTAGATTTGGAGCTGCGACCTCTCATGATGCCGACTCATTTTGATGCCCCAGAATTTGACTATGTTTATTTAGCTGTGGGCACAGTCTAAGCTAAAGAATATTAGCCCCAAACAAAATATAGGATGCTTACATCTCCCCGTACATCATGTGCTTTTCAACATAGCGAATTTTCATAGTTAAATACATGATCAGGGAATTTAAGTTTTGCCATTTAAATGACTCCTTTTCAAGATTTTTTAGTGTGTTTAAAAATCAGTTTAAAGTCGACCTCCGCCACTTTTGCATGTGTTCTCCAAGAATCGTTTTCATCAATCACTCTTAAATGTGTCTGTGAGAAATTTATGTTGACCTCCTTTTTATAAATGCTGCAATATTTATTGCCAGAAAACAACCCCATGCCGTCTTAGTATATTATACTAAATACGTTTTTTCTTGTTGTCATATCGGGTGGGAAGAAATGCACGGGAACAAGCGCTGATTACCACACGAAACTTAAACCGACAACTAGAAAGCAGATGACAGGGGATCCGAAATGGGCAAAGACAGGGAACAGACATCACAAGGGTGCAATGTTAATGATGGAGAATCGCAGTTTAAGCTTGGGTCTTTCATTTGTCCACGCATCCATTATTGCTTTTTTTATACTTTGTTTATCGTTGTTTTCTGAGTTTGCAATTTTTTTTCAAGACAGCAGTTATATTGTGTCTCAGAGATGGGCTATTTACAGTACATACGGTACTTTAGGTACTGGTACTCGATGGATCAGCTCCATGCCACATAGTGATCTTCCTCATTTGCACTGGAGCTCCTTAGGTCGCTGTGTCAGGGGGACTCCTAAAATTTTGGCAGTGTGCTTTCCAGGAGTGGTAGCCCAGCTTCTAATATACAGAACCTTAAAGGCTTCCACGGGACCCTAACAAAGACCTCGTCACTTTTGTCTGCCCCCCTCTGCTCTGCTCTTTTCCTCTAGTGTGCTTTGAGAAGATCAGTGACTCAGCTCCATACTGTTAAATCCAAGCCAGTGTGGAAACTACTTTACTGCCAACACTGAACATTACATATGGAAGTTGGTGTTTGGATGTGAATGGGGGTCAATGTCTGGAGTTTGTGTTGTGTGTGTGTGTGTGTGTGTGTGTGTGTGAGAGAGAGAGAAAGAGAGAGAGAGAGCCTATTTTTGCTTCACTAAGCTGGGTACTAAGCAAGTCATAACTGCTTCAATAAAACAGCCAAATGGCTAAACTGGTAGAAGGGTGTATTTTTAAGGCATTTAGGACACAAGTGTCTGCTTGGTTGTTAAGGATTAATAATTATAGCCACTTCAGCAGTGCCTGGGATAGAGGAGCAGAACCAAAGCGTCTCCGTAGCATCGCACACGGTTGCGGTTGCCTGGAAGGACCATTTACGGCCTGCAGTGGAAAGTCTTACAGAAAAACATATCATTTTTTTCCAGCACATCTATGGGCAAGCCTCAGAGAAGGTACAGCTGGAAGGCTCTAAAAGGCTGGCTGAAAGGCAGCCAATCAGCATCCCCCACAAAAGCCAAGCAGAGCTGAACAGGGCCAATGACCTAATTTCCTGTCATTATTCTGGTGGCAGTCCTGAGCAACTGTGTAAATTCTGGTGTGTTCTAATAGTAAAGCATGAGAGTGGGTTTGTACCATAGCGGAAGTACATCCCCCAGTAACGTGGGCCAAAAAAAATCCATCAATGGCAGGTGATCTGATTCGAAACATATTCCCTTTAATTTTGTTCAAATCCATCTATGAAGGCTTGTTTCCATTATCTCATAAGAAGCTGCACATGAAAGGGATCTGCTCCCAGGTTCATTTTTACACCGGTTTCATTAAAATGTGACACCATCCCTGAAGTATCCCTGCTATAGAAGACGTTTTTGGTCAGTATGTGTGATGCATGTGTGTAGATTTGAGTGTGCTCTGGCGTGTGCTTGTGAATAGTGTACAGGAAACCCCAGAATCAGGTGCTTTTGGACCTCAGTGCGGCTCACGCCCAGCTGCAGTGAGTCCCAGCTGGATTCAGAATAGATGCAAAGCAGCACCATTATTCCATGAGAAATGCCATGATTTGGTGGTTTGCTCTTTGTGATGGAGAGCAGTCTTTGGCACTGCAGATGCTCCAAAGTGTGCAGTCGGGTGAGACTCGGTGACTAAGACAGCAATGCATCATAGCCTGTGCCGCTTTCAAAGCTCATCACAAACTTTTGGATTGTGGAACATTAGTAAACCCGGCACTGAAGCTGAACTGAAGTCAATCTATCCCTGTCTCAGAGAGACCACACCTTCGTGGAGGCACAGCCCTTATTTACTCAAGTGTACCCTTAATTTTTGCAATGACCTGTGGACTCGTTTAAAGACATATTACGTTTCATAACGAAGACGTGAGATCATGTTAGGGAGAGTTATTTTCTGATTTTTAACATCATCCAGATTTGCAAATGCTTGGAAAATAATTTCTTGCTTATACTGTCTTGTTTCCATAAGCTTGGTTATTCTTTTCCGTCGTTAACTTTGCTTTTCACCATCTGAAGTGACTCGACCACCCAGCGCACCTGCGTTAATAGTCCATCAAGAAAATGTGCTTGCGCTTGTGTTTCGCCTGTCCGTAGCACACAAACTTTTAGCCCTCATATATAAATGTTGTCATGGGGGCACTGCTACCCCCCTCCCTTAAGCTGGCCTGCTCTTCCAGAAATGTTACAGTAAAAATCTGCAGAGACAGAGAATTTAGATTGATTTTCTGTCAAACATGAAATTGTCAGGGGTTAATGACCCACATTAATCTTCTTAATGCTCAGCAATGTGAGCAGAGCTGATATTTTCTGTGCTTTTAAATCACCTTTCACCTTTTTTAAGGTGCCAGCCTGTAGCTGATGCACATTTACTAAGTCAAAATCAGTCAAAATCAACCAGTCAAAACCTTCTGAGTGTGCCTTCCTGAGGAAGAAAACAGGCATGGTGTGATGGGATATGACTACACGTCTTGATACATTAGCTCACACCATATATTTATTCTATTTTATTGTTTTATTTGACAGGAACAGTGCTCCTTAATCAACAGAGCAAAGACTGTAAAATAGTCAGACTATAGGCTAATTTTCATCTGCTGTCCCTGGCCAGTTCTTGGAAAGGCAAAGCAAAATGACAATAAAATAGCTTAACATAAATTTCTGTTTATTTGTTACAGAAATGAATACTAGCACATCATGCTGCCTGGCCACTAGGAGGAGCTGGAAACAGTTACTGGGAGAAATGTGACACTGGGAGTGAGCTGAATATCCTGCTCAAAGCATCCAGAATGAATAATGTGTTCTTTCCGAAGCTGACTGCCATGCAATCATTACTGATAAATATCCATGTCTGTCTTAAGCACCTCTTTCCGTTTTCTGTTGTGCATTGCATCATGTGAGCTTGAAAATGTCTTGGTTAGATGTAGACTTGGGCAGTATTATGGTAGCAAAATTAGATACCGCCCAAGCCTACTTGGATGGCTCATGAACTTTGCATAGTGCACGTCGCGCTTAACTCTCTGCTCACACCTGAGATTCCCAGCACTCTCATATCCACTAAGTTGTTAAAGCACAACAGGGTACATAATCCTGGGCTGGTCAGCGTTGTTTCACTGGCTGAGGTTTTTGTAGGCATGGAAATGATGACCAATCACGTTACACCACCTACTGGCTAAAATTCCCCCATTGGATGCTGTTCAACAGAGCCCAGATCTCAGCTCGTCAGCAAATGATCTCCCTCATTCTCAGAGGTATATACCCATCAATCAGGATCTCAACTGTCACCCCAGAACCCAGATCTCAGCTTGTCATTCTAGCAAATGATCTCCCTCATTCTCAGTCTCAGAGGTATATACCCATCAATCAGGATCTCAACTGTCACCCCAGAGCCCAGATATCAGCTCGTTGTTCTAGCAAACGATCTCCCTCATTCTCAGAGTCTCGGAAGTACACCAATCAATCAGGATCTTAACTATCACCCCGGAGCCTGGATCTTCAGTTCTCATGGATGGGTATTTCTCTGTGTGATGGATTTGGTTCTGTTTCTGGATCCATAGCCACCTGGCAGGGTGTATTAGACACTAATCCTTTCCCTGTAAATCTGGGAATGATTCTCTGTTCAGGAATTCACATCTTGGAGGCCAGACCACCCCCCCCCCCCTCGCCATTTATTGCCCTTGACCCGTTTTTGATTAACATATTTATTTAATGTAATTTATTTGCGCCAGCAAATGTGACCCCCAGCACCCCACCTATTGGCTTGTGTTCAGTTCAGCATGGACTGAGACATGAGACATGGCCTCCTTCAGTCTGACCGAGTCATAGGCTGTAAGTGACAAATTGGACCCGGGCTTGTCCTGGGAAGTAGCCCGTTCCAGCTACTGCCTTCTGTATGAGGTGGAAAATTGCAGGTTCATGCCATCATTTTCACAAAGAGTCAAGCTCTTGAGGGCAGCTTCCCAGCAGCTTTCCTGAGAGAAATGCAGAAATTTAATGACTTTTCCAGGCCTTGGCTTATAGAGTCTTTGCGTCAGAGCCAAAGTTTGGGAGTCCTGCTCCATCCCCCCGTCTCCCTCAGTGGGATGATATACAAGCTCTGATATCCATCATTAACAGAGGTGCTCCGGGGGGGCCAGACACTTCCAAAGCTTTCTGGGAATCCCAGACAGTGGCAGTTATTTGTGGCAGCACTGAGACTCCCTTTTCATATACACTTTGCACCATATTTCCACAGACAAATGCATGAAAGATAAAACATGTGGGGTCTGATGAAACAGAGTTTCCATAAAAAGCATATGAAACTAGCCATAAATGATCATTTAGCCAGTTGCTATGAGAGGTATCTGTAGCCAAAGATGCAAGTACACAAAACACCAATTTTGAAAACATGATGCATAAATGTGGTCTTGGCATGCATATACATATGCACAAATGACAATATGTCTTCATATGCAAACACAAAATATAGTCTTTCTGTGGAAATTTTAAATAATAAAGAAAAATAACAGACACAGATGTGACATGCTGCAAATGGTTGTTATTTAGTCAGCTATATAGCCGCTTTGCTGGGTTATATAGCCACTTTGCTATGCCAACCTGCTAACAGTTTCTGCCTTTATTCTGTGGGTTATATGACTGCTTCGCTACGGCTACCTCATGCTAACAGTTTCTGCCTTTATTCTGTGGGTTATATGGCCGCTTCGCTACGGCTACCTCATGCTAACAGTTTCTGCCTTTATTCGGTGGGTTAAATGGCCGCTTCGCTACGGCTACCTCATGCTAACAGTTTCTGCCTTTATTCGGTGGGTTATATGGCCTCTTTGCTACGGCTACCTCATGCTAACAGTTTCTGCCTTTATTCTGTGGGTTATATGGCCGCTTCGCTACGGCTACCTCATGCTAACAGTTTCTGCCTTTATTCTGTGGGTTATATGGCCTCTTCGCTACGGCTACCTCATGCTAACAGTTTCTGCCTTTATTTATTTATTTATTCTATCTTTTCAGGTCCCCATTTGGATAACCTGAATTTTATAAAAATCCATGAATGCAATCAAAAAGCTAAATGTGCCAAAAGTCTTGTATTTGGGTTGGTTACTTAGGGTTAAGGTTAGGGCTGGGTAGGGAATAAGGGTGTCATAGTTGGGATCAGGGTTATGCCCATAGGAATGAATGGATTGTCCTCATAAAGAAAGGAATACATGGTTGTGTGTGTGTGTGTGTGTGCGTGGGCCCACCCTGCAGTAAGCGGAGCGACTGGCACGGTTGGGTGCCTTGTCAGAGTGACTGGCACGGGTCCAATAAACGCTACCCTGTGGCTAAATTCTATTGCCCCTTGTCGCTTGCTACACCCTCCCACACCATGACTGATCGATTTGCTACAGTTATATAGCCACTTTGCTACAGCTTCCTCAAGCTAATGGTTGTAGCTTTTATTCGGTGGGTTCTACAGCTGCCTTGTTATGGTGGCCACATGCTAACAATTGTTAGTGGCATTTGGTGGCTTATATTACGGTGGCCGAGAGAGCTCAACGAGCTGCAACTTCAGAAAACACATGCAAACAGAAAAAAACCACAACAAATTAAG
>JAODKM010000040.1:221716-232966 GCA_026780845.1 Petrocephalus sullivani
CCTCCCCTCACTGCTCCTCTTACAATGCTTAGAGTATAACCTCCTGACAGGACCTCCTCCCCTCACTGCTCCTCTTACAATGCTTAGAGTATAACCTCCTGACAGGACCTCCTCCCCTCACTGCTCCTCTTATAATGCTTAGAGTATAACCTCCTGACAGGACCTCCTCCCCTCACTGCTCCTCCTACAGTGTTTAAAGTATAACCTCCTGACAGGACCTCCTCCCCTCACTGCTCCTCCTACAGTGTTTAGAGTATAACTTCCTGACAGGACCTCCTCCCCTCATTGCTCCTCTTACAATGCTTAGAGTATAACCTCTTGACAGGACCTCCTCCCCTCACTGCTCCTTTTGTAGAGCTTAGAGTATAACCTCCTGACAGGACCTCCTCCCCTCATTGCTCCTTTTACAATGCTTGGAGTCTTACATCCTGACAGACCTCCTCCCCTCACTGCTCCTCTTACAATGCTTAGAGTATAACCTCCTGACAGGACCTCGTCCCCTCACTGCTCCTCCTACAGTGTTTAGAGTATAACCTCCTGACAGGACCTCCTTCCCTCACTGCTCCTCTTATAGTGCTTAGAGTATAACCCCCTGAAAGGACCTCCTCCTGGTGGCTCTGACACAGAGCAGCAGCAGCAGAGCCCTCATGCTCCCTCCATGTCTTCACCTGCAGGTGTGTGAGCCACATAACCCTTGCAAGGACGACACCCACAGCTGCCACAAATCTGCCAGCTGCATCTTTCTCAGCCATTTCAGCGACCCCATGTATAAGTGCGAGTGTCGGATCGGCTACGCCGGTGACGGCATTATCTGCGGGGAGGACTTCGACCTGGACGGCTGGCCCAATCAGAACCTGGCATGTGGCGCTAATGCCACCTACCACTGCAAGAAGGTGCCATGACCGGAGAGAATGGAGATCTCAGAAAAGCACAGAGAAGTGCACTTTCATCACATGCAACACTCCTAGAATGTGTTGGCAGTATGTCTGCCAATGCACTTCATGTCGTCTTAAGTCTCTGATATAACCCCCAAGAAGGGAGCGTCCTCAGGTGTATGTTATAACCCCTCGGAAGGAAGGGAGCATCCTCAGGCGTATGTTATAACCCTTCCGAAGGAAGGGAGCATCCTCAGGTGTATGTTATAACCCCTCGGAAGGAAGCGAGCATCCTCAGGCGTATGTTATAACCCCTCGGACGGAAGGGAGCGTCCTCAGGTGTATGTTATAACCCCTCGGAAGGAAGCGATTATCCTCAGGTGTATGTTATAACCCCTCAGAAGGAAAGGAGCATCCTCAGGCGTATGTTATAACCCCTCAGAAGGAAAGGAGCATCCTCAGGTGTATGTTATAACCCCTCGGAAGGAAGGGAGCATCCTCAGGTGTATGTTATAACCCCTCGGAAGGAAGGGAGCATCCTCAGGCGTATGTTATAACCCTTCCGAAGGAAGGGAGCATCCTCAGGTGTATGTTATAACCCCTCGGAAGGAAGCGAGCATCCTCAGGCGTATGTTATAACCCCTCGGACGGAAGGGAGCGTCCTCAGGTGTATGTTATAACCCCTCGGAAGGAAGCGATTATCCTCAGGTGTATGTTATAACCCCTCAGAAGGAAAGGAGCATCCTCAGGCGTATGTTATAACCCCTCAGAAGGAAAGGAGCATCCTCAGGTGTATGTTATAACCCCTCGGAAGGAAGGGAGCATCCTCAGGTGTATGTTATAACCCCTCGGAAGGAAGGGAGCATCCTCAGGCGTATGTTATAACCCCTCGGAAGGAAGGGAGCATCCTCAGGCGTATGGTATAACCCCTCGGAAGGAAGGGAGCATCCTCAGGCATATGTTATAACCCCTCGGAAGGAAGGGAATATGCTCAGTCATTTGATATACCTCCCAAAAATGCAGAATCCTGTTCTGTCCTCTTCTTCTCTGGAGATAAGTATGTCCCTAAAGCACTTTGGTCTCTCCGTCAAATTTCAGGACAACTGCCCCCATCTTCCCAACTCTGGCCAGGAGGACTTTGACAACGATGGACAGGGGGATGCCTGTGACAGTGACGACGACAATGACGACATTGTGGATGAAAGGGTGAGCATGCAGATGCCAGAAAGCCCACTTCCCTACGAGCCCGCATCCCTGATATTATACGGTGAAACAGCTCCCTCTTCTGGGCTGATCTTGGCTTCTGTCCAACTTCATTATCTGTAGCTTGCTGCGGTCAATGTTAATATCTGCTAACTTCTGCAACATCCTCACAGTGTCAGTTGGCTACTACAGTTACTTGGCCGCAATTTTCTGTGACGTATGCTGGCGTAATGCTGACGTGTCTTTGTCCTCCTGTGTTATCTGAGAGATCACCACCATCATTTGGTAATAGCATATCTGCAGTTTCATTCAAACTAACATGATCCCTCCAGGACAACTGCCCACTACACTACAACCCACACCAGTTTGATTATGACAAGGATGACGTCGGCGACCAGTGTGACAACTGTCCGTACGAACACAACCCTGCGCAGACGGACACGGACAACAACGGGGAGGGTGACGCCTGTTCCATCGACATCGACGGTGATGGTGAGCCTTTTCTCATATGATTACCCATGGTTACTAAACTGGGGCGGCACAGTGGCTAGCACTGTTACCTCACTCCTGTGGGACCAGGGTTTGAGTCTCCACCATGGCTCCATGTGTGTGGAGATTGCATGTTCTCCCCATGTTGTCATGACCGTGTCCCCCCCCAACAGTCTAAAGGCATGTTGAAGTTGATTGGGGTTACCAACTTGCCAGTAAGTATGCATGTGTGTGACTGGTGTGTGCGTGTGCCCTGCAATGGGCCTGCGCCCCATCCTAGGTTGTTTCCTTGCCTTGCGCCCATAGCCTCCGGGATAGGCACTGGACCCCCCCATCACTCTGAATAGGATAAGCAAATTACAGAAAATGGATGCATTACTAAACTGCTGCTCAGAATATTTTCCAAAAGAGGTGCTGATGTTACAGCTGAACAAAATAAGCAGAGTTTTCTCCAGATCCATACAAAGCCCACACCCCTGTTTTGGAACTGAGTCTTCTGGTGCCACTGTCTGCCTCAACCCTACCTTCTTCACATGCAACCTCTGTAAAAACAAGCAGCCCGTCAGCTCTACTGGACACTGGTATACACTGGGATAAAAGTCAAAACAAATGTAACAGAACTCAACCCTTGATAATTCTTTAGTGAGTGACTGTCTCGAGTTAAATTTTACCAACCTGCTTATGTCTTTATCTTTTTCCTCAGAGATTCTGAATGGGAAGGACAACTGTCCATACTTCTACAACACAGACCAGAAGGACACTGACTTGGACGGTGTGGGTGATCAGTGCGATAACTGCCCCCTGGTCCACAATCCAGGACAGGTAACGGTGTCGGGGTGTGACAATGTTTTTTTAACACTCATTAGCTCAATTTCAGTTTAATGCTCTTTCTTTTCCTCTTTATGACTGCAAAACTCTACGAGAATCTTTGATCACCAGCAGGAGACAATCATTCTTTGACATTCTTTTACCACCTGGGCAAATGCTCCAGTTTTACCCTTAAAATCTGACTAATTTTTAGTGTCCTTGTTTGAACTGTTTGGAATTCTCATAATGTAGCCTGTTGTGGAGTAGCTACTTATTACATCCTGCAGGCAGACAAGGATAATGACCTAGTGGGAGACCAGTGTGATAACAACCAGGATATTGATGAGGATGGCTACCAGAACAACATGGACAATTGTCCCTACATCCCCAATGCCAACCAAGCTGACCATGACAAGGATGGCAGGGGTGACGCCTGTGACCATGACGATGACAATGACGGGATCCCGGACGACCGAGACAACTGCAGACTTGTGCCAAATCCAGACCAGCTGGATTCTGACGGTGAGGAACAGCATAATGTGCATAAGAGTGCGGGATGTTTTAGAACAGGGCTCAGGATGGAGAGTGTGTAAAGGCAGGACTCAGGATTGAGCTTGTGCACCAAACAAACCTCAACTTGATGCATTATTGCTATAAACTGGTGGTCAGTTGTGTTTGTGGTAAAATACACAGTGCTGATCACACAGTGCCATAAAAGTCACTAACTAACTTTCACTACTGAAGTGAAACAGGCAAGTCATTCAGCAAATTTCACACAATGCCATAAGAGTTAGAGTTAAGAGTTGGGGGGGAGGGGGGACGAGCTCCTTGTCTGTAGTATGAAGGAGACGCACGTCATCCTAAAGATTTTTGCTTCCACCTGCCCTCAGGAGACGGTCGAGGAGATGCCTGTAAGGATGACTTCGACAACGACAGCATCCCGGACATCCTCGACGCCTGCCCAGAGAATGATGCCATTAGCGTCACTGACTTCCGCAAGTTCCAAATGGTACACCTCGATCCCAAGGGGACAACACAGATTGACCCCAACTGGGTGGTGAGAAACCAGGGCAAGGAGCTGGTTCAGACGGCTAATTCCGATCCCGGCATCGCTGTGGGTGAGTTCATGCTGACATGCAGGTGATGGTGGCCTGATTGCTGCTGCTCGGGGGGGGGGTCAGGAACCTAGTGCAAATGGCTGGGAAATGGGGCATCATGCTCCCAGAACCATAGCTTATCCCACTGAGTGATAGACCTGCTTAGCTTATACCCTGATGCTCAGTGTCCATGCTCTGATGCAACACTCTTGCTCTTGCGACAGGCTTCGACGTGTTCAATGCAGTGGACTTCAGTGGCACCTTCTACGTGAACACGGATCGGGATGATGACTATGCCGGCTTCGTCTTCGGCTACCAGTCAAGTCGGCGCTTCTACGTAGTCATGTGGAAGCAAATCACACAGACCTACTGGGAGGAGAAGCCCTCGAAGGCATTTGGCATTTCCGGCGTCTCCCTCAAGGTGGTCAACTCCACTACGGGCACTGGAGAGAGCCTCAGGAACGCACTGTGGCACACGGGCAACACCAAGCAGCAGGTGGGCCAAAACTCCGACCTGGCCTCAGAGAACGAGTTCTTACATTTGCCATGTTTGAAGAGCCTTTCATTTTGGAGATCTTGGAGTTAGACGTGTTGGCTGTTTAGTCATGCAGTGGACGTGTCATGGCCTCCTGGTGTTTTTTTCTCTATGAGCAGGTCCGCACCCTCTGGCATGACCCCAATAACATTGGCTGGAAGGACTACACCGCCTATCGCTGGCATCTCATACACAGACCCAAGACCGGCTTCATTAGGTACAGAGCCTCTGGGTGACATTTCGTTCATTATGCTTCCCGCTTAAACACTCTGCTGTTTAAGCAACATGATGATGATGATGATGATGATGAGAAACCCTTTATTGCTATTGCAATACACCATGTCACTGGTCACAAGTACCAGCGAAAGAATTGGCCATCAACCCAACCATACATATACACAAACATCACATCAACCCATGTTGACGCTATACTGTTTAACTGCTACTCTCTACTTTGACAGGGTGGTAGTTTATGAAGGAAAGCAGATAATGGCCGACTCTGGCCCCATCTATGACAGAACCTTTGCTGGGGGAAGACTGGGCCTCTTTGTCTTCTCCCAAGAGTTGGTCTTCTTCTCAGACCTCAAGTATGAGTGTAGAGGTGAGATCAAGGCTACCTTTATTAGCTGTATTACATATTATTTGTTGTTGTTGTTGTGTTTTGGTGTCAAAGAGCCGGTTTCAAGAAGCAGCATTTCTAGCTTAGCCAAATAACTTGTCAGATTTAAGGTGCCCCAGTTTAAATTGACTTTATCTGTTTGCTTATGTTTAGCCCAGACTACCGTAAATCCTACAAGTTATCCGGCTGAGCCAGAAATTCTGCTTTGTGAAACAGGCCCCAAGTCCCCTTCTTGCTTTATTTACATTTACTCACAATAACTGAACAATCACAGCTAAATATTAATTTATTGTAATGATTACAACTAGTGTTTTTATTCTGTTGGTTTTCTCCCTTTTGTAGACAACTAGGTCCTGTCAGCTGGAAGTGGAGATTTCCAGCCCCCAGACGCCAGACTTACAAAGTCACACAAAGGACTGAAAATGATCCAGGGCTCTATTCTCAATCTACACCATAGGGATGCAGAAATGCACAGAGCATGCTTTCGGTTTAATACATGCTCTTCGTCCACCACCACCTCAACCTACGGCCTTTTTATGAGCCTTAGCACCAACTCCTGCTCCACCTAATAAATCAGAAGCTTATGTTTCCAGTAACAATCCAAACAGGGCAGAAGCCTTCAGATCAGAATTTCATACGCCTGCAGTATACCGTAAACTTCATTATACATACTTTTTCTACAAATATATGCCTGGGTGAATTTTACATTTTTTACTGAACTTATTCTCATTTTTGATTGCTATAAAACCACCCTTCTCTTTTTTTAGGATTTAATTGCGCGGTTGTCTGCCAGTGGTCGTATTTTTATTTTTAACAAATGCTACCTGTCACATTGTGCCCATAAATGACACGGTGAAATTCACTTAGTAACTGAGGATTTCCTCATTAATACAGTATCAGAGCATTCCATTTTGATTGCACAGCTTTTGATGGTTATTACATCATTTTCTGTTACTTCGAATGAGTACTTAAATAATTTTTGTTCTGTTTTTAGTAAATTCCTGTTTGTGTTTTAGGTAATCCTAGAATCTAAAAAAAAACAAACAAATGAGTTTGCTAGCTTTTTATATTTTAATTACTTTAGAGGGATAAAGTGTTTATAAGATTGTATTATAATTTCTTCTGTAAATTATTCGTTTTGCTTCAAATGTTTTTGTTTAAAAATTAGACGCCAGTTGTATATAATTATTTATTTGTTTACACTGACAAAATTTTAATTGAAATGCTAAAGGTCACTATCCAAATTTTCCAAAACGTAACAATAAGGAAGTGGTGGGGTTTGCTGACAGCGTCCTGTTTTTACATTTGCTGAAATGGCTTGAAACAAGTATATTTGTAGACGTTACGTCCTCCTTTTTATGATGGTGCTCTTACCATAAATCAATGAATTGTGGATTATTAAAGTTTCACTATTAACTGGGTTCACATTTATTTTATCATGTTTAGAAAAGAAAACATCTGCTTGGGTCAAATTATGGCATGATTAAATCTGATCTCCCAAGGTTTACTGATACAGTTCTGAGCCTACAAACAAACGCCCCCTGCTGGTAGCTTTATAGGGTGACAAAGCTGCAAGGTCCCCCCCCCAGAAAGGATGGGGGGGCTCGTCTCCATGCAGGCTCCCGCTGGCCTCTCCAAAACCTGCATTCTCCGTAAGGCTTGATAATCACCACGGTCTGCTTTCTCTTTCTGTCAGATTTCAGAGAAACAAAGGGCTCTATGTGATTGGCTAGCAAGTGGAAGGTTGTGGGTTTGAATCCCATAAATGCCAGGAGCAATTATATTCTGCTGGGCCCTTAACCTGCAATTGTTTCATCCTGGGAATGATGTTAACCTACATCCAGCCCAGCAAGCAGGTCTTCCAACTTCAGGGAAAATTTGGGGGTTGGTGGCAGGATTGGCCCTCAAGCCACTGGGAAAAACTTCTCCAGCTCCATCTGAGCAGGGTGGTGCTGAGGTATCACCCACTGCATGGCTGCACTCAAGTTCAACATTTTTTTCCTAGACGTAGTCTGTTCAGTTTAATGGGAAGTGAGGTGGTAATGCTTGAGATAATGCGATAATGGACAATAGCGAGGTTGAAACTTTAAGAGCTTTCTGAAGCAACGAAGCTTTCTTTCCAAATGTGTCGGAAAAGGGTTCATTACTCGAAGCTTCACTTCACGGTGCGCAGTAGCGGCACCTGGTGGTCAAAGGGGAGCATCTATTAAATGGCAGGCAATGCGTTGGACTGCAGCAAACCAGTCGGCTGAAATTACTTGTGAAACCACGTGCTGTCTTACGGGAAAAGCCCATTACAAACAGTAAATGTGTTGCCTGAATTATATATACATATATATAATTAAAAAATATCTAATGTAATTTACATATAAATTATAATTATATATGAATAAATAGTACATTCAACGACGACATTATCACAATTTATGCACACAGGTCTACGACAGCGTATTCGGGTAAAAAATTAAAGTCGTAAATTAACGAGGGTAAGAAAAAAACACTCTTCACACTGATGATGTGCCAATATATTCCAATTTCTGAGAACACCTGACCTGTGGACAACATAAATGAAGCCGTTCCCGCCGGCTTATGGCTCCACAGCAGTCACGTGGCCGTGGTCCCAGCGAAGCGTCTGACGTCATTGATCACGTGTTTATGTACGGATCGACCCGCGCTCGCGACAGTGTTCTGTAATACGTTGGTTCATTTTTTTTCCCCCGATAACTTTGTCTTTAAGTATCAAACCTAACATCGGTAATGGATAAAACTATTCAGTAAAAAGCAAGCGCATATCACTTCGAACTGCAAAATCAGTATGTGAATCTAAAATCAGCATTTATTGCTTTTCATCAGAATTATTGTCTTGGATGGAAGTGAACGCGGTATCCTGCACAAAACTTGGGCACCCCGATGTAGCCTCCTTATCCTCAACATGATCCAGCTTGTTTCTGAACAGTGAAATAAGTTTGATAAGCACAAACACAATGCACGCATAACTCGCCTGCCCTGTAGTATAGCTGCAACTATAACTTACACGCATGTCTCAGAGGAAGCCAGATTGCAGCTCAGACAGAGAAGCGGAGATTAACGGTGATTCCGGGCAATTAAAGAGCATTCGGTACACCGTCGGTAAGCGCCGGCCCCGTGCCCGAGAACGAACTGGACCACAGACTCCCAGCATTTTAAAATATTTCACAATTTCTTGGCTTCAGTCAAAAACATTTCATTCAAATTTAATTAGTTTAGCAGTTGGACTTGTACTCATTGTTTATAAAACGTTACGAACTGTTTTATTCAACTCGCAAGATTGCAACATTTGTTGATCAGTCTATATTAACTGCAGCTCTCCGGCTATACTCCATAATATTTATCTATTTGTAGATTTTTTCAGTTTAATAACTATACTGCTTTTACTACGCTTTGCTAATAATAAGACAGTATTACACAGATCAGATTAGTTTGATTCTTCCAGAGGCATTTTGCATGCACAGTTAAAGGCATGCCTGTGTAATTACAGTATTATGGGACACCTACCCCACACGGCTGTATTTCCCATTCCCAGTAGCGCGAGCAGGAATTCTGCAGATTTCCCGTTGGCCTGGCCTGCCAATCAGAGCCGACCTTTAAACAACAACAATCACGCACATGCTCACGGACAGACTGGTCATCTGTGTTCAGTTTCTTTCATTTTAGGTAAAGAATTTGTTGGGGTTTTTTTGTGTGGTTTTGTCTGCGGTTGTGAATTTCACACTGGCACTGTGCTCAGCTGAGCTTTTATTTCCAATACATAACCTTCAGAAAATGTTATTTTTTATTCCATAGCCAATTAATCAATTTGAAATCCATAGCAGCGACGCTACAGATATACTGGTTTCACACCACTTTCCGTAGCTGTGTTCCGCAAACTGAGTTAAATAGAAATAAAGGGAGAATGGGGGGGATCAGTGTCAGATAATCCCCAGATGGGAGAGTCGGAACTCCTGAAATATGTGATAACAACATGATTATGGTCATGTTATTCTTAGCAATTCTGGAATTCTGCAGAAGTAAAATTAACTATGTGTATTTATCTATCTTGCAGTTTTACTGCCAAGCTGTGACCCACTAAACGCATTTCCATGTGCAGCAGAAGCACAGGCACATTAACTTTCCTCACACTGAGCCTCTTCATCCGCTCTCTTCTCGCACCCAAGTGCTTATCAGGGCTGGACTGGCATTAAAAACCAGCCCTGGCCTTCAGGTTCCCCGTGATAAATATGGCCAAGCAGAAGGGTCTCCCACAGTAGGTTTTTGCCTAGTGGGGTCACCCAGGGTAAATTTTGCGGGCCCACAAACCGCTAGGCCCATGGGGAAATGCCCGGAATGCCGGATGGCCAGGCCTGGCAGTTATTCCTGTTTAGCTACAGCAATTTCCATAACTCCCCTAAGTGACTATGACTCTGCGCTCTTACCTGTTTAATTGTGTGCTGCTACAATAAACTAGCTTGGCTAGAGGTGAGTTTGCCCGATCATCAGAAATTGTGACTTTGATGATGTTGTTAATGATGTTTTTTTTTTTTCCCAGTAAAATATGTCTGCTTCCTTTCCTGTGGGGTGTTGAGACTGATTTTATGTAACAGAATGGCTGTAGCGTCTAGTCGACCATTAGAGTGGTAGAAGAACTCTACCTGGCACCCAAACCTATTTTCCTCCTCACAGGATTAATCACAGTGGGGGGGGGGTTGGCCGCTCCAATGCATCACCAGCCGTCATTGACCTAGCCCACGATTCATCTCTCAGACCGGGATCGAGAGTTACACAGCTGCGGATCTTTCACCACCCAATATTTTAGCCGAAGAGCTACATATAACTTGTTATTAATTATGCAATTTTAAAAGTATTTGCTTTTCAGGAAAATTCATTCTGTAGGGTTTAAATTTGTTTTCACTACATTCTCAGTGGATTAAACTGATTAAAATACCTTGAAGAAAAAAATCGACATATATTTAACTAATTTATTATATCCCACTTAAAAAAATCTCAGAAGGCTTCTCCAGTGTCCTGCCTCTTTTTTGAGCAAAGAGAATCATTTCCTTATTTGGAAAACGTGGTATCTGTAAACAAAGCCTCAAGAGAACATTATGTCTTAGCTGGCAGCAGTTCCACACCTTGGCTGCGCAGCTGTGACAGACCTTCCGTCTCCATGCAATGTATGATTTAAGGTCTCTGTAAAACTGCCCAAGCCACTGCACTGTTTTCCACAGAACGATGGCAATTACTGCACTTGTCTGTTACTTTCATATTTTTTCTGGCAGGTATCAGAAGGTCTGTTTCAATGGGAGGTGATCCTAATTAGGAATATGGTACATGTGTGCTTGTGCCATTATCATTCATAGAAGGGCACGACTGTACGTGTAACAATGACACAATGAAAATGAAGGCGTCCCATGTACTCACAAAGAGAAAATACTCAGCTCGAGTGTAAAGTACTCACGAAGAGAAAATACTCAGCTCGAGTGTAAAGTACTCACGAAGAGAAAATACTCAGCTCGAGTCTAAAGTACTCATGAAGAGAAAATACTCAGCTCGAGTGTAAAGTACTCACGAAGAGAAAATACTCAGCTCGAGTGTAAAGTACTCACGAAG
>JAODKM010000040.1:241406-253860 GCA_026780845.1 Petrocephalus sullivani
ATATATCTTGCCCGTTTTTATCTCCTGAGGTTCCTATTTGTTTTACATTGTTTATTATTGGAATGGTTCAAAATGTGGACAAAATAAGGTAATCCACACAAGACTCACAAGCGTCTTATTTGAATAACACGTCCCGAAGTAAATAAAAAAGATTCAAAATTCATAAATGTCCATGTATCGATATGCTTGTGCATAAAACTGTCGACGCATCGGTCCCTAAAAAGTTATACGTTTTCTGCAGTCAGAAGAGTGTCCTTGTCATGTGGCAGGGATCCAATCTTTTCAGAATGCGGACGTCTGGTTAGGGGGTCGTTCGGAAATGTTCAGCAGGTTCGAGTGCCCGCGTCTGGATGTTTGGTTTTAGCTCAGCGCTGAAACGCAGCGCCTTAAACCGCTCACTTATTCCAACTACCGCCTAATTCGGAGGGAAGCAATTCAAACAAAGTGTATAGGGGAGGGTGGGGACGGTTGCAACACTTTTTACATTTCCTCCAGATTCTCAGAGGCTGTTTATATTGGAAAGACAAAATTTTAACACATTAACACCACATCTGTCAGCTACCCACCCACATTGCTGTAACATGTATACATATGACAGTACAGTCCTACGAATGACATTAAACCCTAATCCCAATCACTACACCCCCATATCCAGCCCTAACCTTAACCAAAAGTAACTAACCAAAACACAAGACTTGTGACATTTTTACTTTCTTGATCGCATTCACAGATTTTTATGAAACTGCTGTTATCCAAATGGGGACTTTTAAAGTAATTTCTGTGATGCTTTAAATGAGTTGCTCTGTTTGCTTGCAGGCTACGGGCACACAGTTCCTCTGTCTAATGGGGGCAAGGCCTTCTGCATCTTGTATTCTGTGATTGGGATCCCCTTCACCCTCCTCTTCCTCACTGCGGTGGTGCAGAGGATCATGCTTTTCACCACAAGACGCCCCCTGGATCACGCACACCGGCGCTGCCCCCTGCCCGGCTCTGGGGTAGCTGTTGCCCACGCACTGCTGCTGGCCGTCCTCTTTGTCACGCTCTTTCTCATTGTCCCTGCCGTCATCTTCTCTGTCCTTGAGGAGGAATGGACCTTCCTGGAGTCCTTCTACTTCTGCTTTATCTCCCTCAGTACCATCGGACTGGGCGACTACGTCCCAGGAGAGGGACACAATCAAAGTTACCGGCAGCTCTACAAAGTTGCCGTCACAGGTGAGCTCAGTCACCAACGTGCCTTTTGTTTCATTATATACTTAGAAGACAAAATTACACAAAGCCCTTTGCAAGCCAGGAAAGCTCATAGTGAGAGACTGGCGTCAGCTAGCATCTTGCACACCTGGAGCAGCATGGGCCTTGCTCAAGAATCACTCGGCTGGCCACAGGATTCAAACCTGCAACCTTCTGGACACAGATCCTTAACCACTGTGCTACACTCCCTCGTATTTAGGTTATATAACGGCGGCAGATGGTGTGCATACGTTCGTGAAGTCCGTGCACAGAGTGTGTGTGTGTATCCTGACTTTCTCATGAAATGTGATCAGGGTGTGTATGCACACGTTGACTTTCTCATGGAACACAATCTGGGAGTGATGTATGTGTGTGTGCATGTGTTTAATTTCTCAGGGGATGTTATCAGGGTGTGTGTGTGTGTGCGTTTGTGTGCTTATGGGGACTAATCCGGCTGTGTGTGTGTGTTTGTGTGTTTATGGGGTCTGATCAGGCTGTGTCTGCGTTTCTGTGCTTATGAGGTCTAATCAGGCTGTGTGTGTGTGCATTTGTGTGTTTATGGGGTCTGATCAGGCTGTGTGTGTCGTTTGTGTGCTTATGGGGTCTGATCAGGCTGTGTGTGTCAGTGTTTGTGTGTTTATGGGGTCTGATCAAGCTGTGTGTGTGCGTTGGTGTGCTTATGGGGTCTGATCAGGCCGTGTATGTGTTTGTGTGCTGATGGAGTCACACCTCTTTATCACAGAAACAGCTCAGCATGATGCTTCTCTTGCGGAGTATGTGATAAACACTAATGTGTTTTCTGCTTGTTTTTTTCATTCATTCCCCCAGTCCCTGCTTAAATTAGGCCAATGGGAGTAGGGCTGGGTGACAGCTTTCTAAGCAGAGGCACTAGGACTCCCTTTAAGGTGTGAGGGTTGCAGACTTTTAGCGTGCTGAGATGGCGTGCCTGTGTGAACACACTCCTGTGCTTTTCCCCCAGTTTACCTGCTTCTGGGCCTCATTGCCATGCTGGTGGTCCTGGAGACCTTCTGTGAGCTGCAGCAGTTGAAGGAGCTGAGGAGGCTCTTCTACCTAAGGAAGGAGAAGCCGGAGGAGCAGCTGGCCATCCTGGATCAGGACCAGCTCTCTGTCTGCTCCGGGTCTGACCATGCAGCTTCCTGCATGGGGAGCAGGGCAGAGGCCCTCGCAGACACACCCAGTCCTGTGGGGGAGCGACCCCTGACCCCATGACAGCTGCCATGACGTACAGTAACGACCTACCAGTGACTATTCACTAAGCACAGTGCATACTGCTGCCAGATCGCTAGTCAGCTAAGCTATGTTGCTTTACCAGCTTATTAATTTATCTGGCTAACGAAGCAGCCATATTGTAAAGCTGCTGTATCTCAGGGGCAAAAGATCAGAGTTCGGACGTTTGACTACCGCGGAATTCCTGTACATTCAGCAAGCTTGGTCATCATAACTAACATACAGTGACTAATACTGTCCAAAGGCTAGGCTGGCATGTTATTTTAACCGTGCAAACATAAAGGCATTGTACCCCTCTGTTCAGAGTATTGGACTTATCTTTAGTAATGTTGCAGACTTCATTTTGCATTGATTGTAGGAAAAAGTTCTATTTGACTTCCCAAATACAGATCTCCATATTATTATCTCCATACTAGTGCTTATTAATATAACTGAAGGGTAAAAGCTTTATTTCTTTATCCTGACCAAAGCAATAGTGACGGTAAGCTCAGTGATGTTTCTGAGGTGTCTCTGGGTGCCATGGAAACCAGGCGGGGGCATAAATAGCCGCAAAGCAGCACAGTGACGCAGTGGCGGTGACAGCGGCTGATGTTCTCACACAGGCGGTATGAGCTGACATGCCCCCATCTACGGGTTGCTGACTTCACTCCACAGCTTTGTCTTCATGCATTGCAAAAGCGAGACAGTCAAAATGGCACCATCTCTGCTTATATTACATTATTTCTATATGGTTTTTAAAACTGCAATTGTTGTGTGCTGTACCAGGTTTCCATTTTAAGCTCTTTTCATTTAAGCATACTTGTTAAAAAAATTAAACATGTTGAGAGTGATTACAGAATTCTGCATAGATATAATAAAAAATATATATTGACATATACCGTGTTTCTGTCCATCTTCCAAGTATAAGGTCACAGCAGGGCCTAGAACTGAGACACGGGGCAGGGAGCACCCTGGATGAGACACCAGTCCAGGGGTCTCAAACCCCAGTCCTGGAGGGCCGGAGCCCTGCACATTTTTGGGTTTACCCTCATTTAACACTCCTGATTCAACTCACTGTGCTAATTACCACACAGCACTTGAGCACAATCATTTGTGATGAACAGGGAAGGACTCCGCCCCCCCGGGACTGGAGTTTGAGACCCCTGCACCAGTCTATTCTACGACACAGGGCAATGCCAGCCTCTTAATGAAAGTCTTACAGGGAATTTCTGATTCCATCTTCTCTTGCTTCTAACATTACTGTCAATTTCACCCTCTGACATCAGTCTCACCCCCTGAAATCCCAACAAGTCTCTCGTTATAAAATGGGGTAAATATTTCACAAAGGATATGGTAACCATTCCCTAACACATGCATTAAGCGGTTGGTTTTTTTTATCAACGAATGAGTCACGCAGCTGCTTTTATGGAGTGCTTCGTGATGTCATTGCCTGAATATTAGGCGATCCTACTGTTACCTTGGAAATAGGTGCAGTCAAGCTTTTTCATGTATCCCATTACAGGATGGCCCACAGGCAGGCTTTTAGTTTTTAAGCAAATCAGGGTGTGAGGGTTTTAAAGATAATACCCTCCCAGCACCATGCGCGCTGCATGTGATCACTATTACTACCAAAGGGGTCTGTTCTGCTCTTCTGATGTGCAGTCAAACAAATGCAAGAAACACAGCACAACCAGGGCCGGCATTTGATCCATTGTTTTATTGAAAAGCAAATTAGATGGTCGTTAGCCTAGCAGGTAGCTTCCAGCTGTGAGTACAGAGGTCACAGCTTGGTTCATATTAATGAAAACCCCCCACAGAGCTGTTTATTACCTTGGCTGTAGTTTGTATAGTTTGTATAGTTTAGATGTCACATTACATGGAAGACAGTAGTAAAATAGGCTGATGTATGGTGCCAGTCAAAAGTTTGGACACACCTACCCATAGAAAAGTTTGTTATTCTCTACATTTTGTAATACTTACAAAGATGTCAAAACTATAAAATATCATATATGGAATTATGTACTGACCAAGAAAGTATTTTACAAATTTATCCCACCATTGAGCATTAACCCCAATTGCTCAACGGACTGGCTGACCCAACTGTCTCCTTTATGGTGGTCATCTGGGATGCTTCTGCAGCTGTCCCGAAGGAGTTCCCACATATGTTGAGTACTCATTGACCACTTTTCCTTCACTCTCTGGTCAAACTCCTCCAAAGCCATTTCAGCTGTGTTCAGGTCAAGTAGTCTAGTCATGTGATGCAACACTATCACTTTCCTTTGTAGGCGGCTTGGTGTATCCAATCTTTTGACTGGTACTGTATATTGCAAAAGAATCCTTTGCAGAGATGCAGTGGTTCTAGGAGAGCCTCGCTATGTTATTGTTGTAAGATCTGATCCAGCTATTTGGGGCTCTTCTGAAATATATTCATAACCAAATTTGAGAAACAGCTGTGCTTGGATATGCTGCTGTCACTCAAAATATGTATGATTAAAAAGTAGTTCATTCATAAATGTAATTATTGCTTTTACCAGTCAGTAAATCCAAACATTCCCCACCCAAGGCAGGTGACGACCAGCTCCCTAGTCAGATGGAAAAGTCTCGCGAGAGTACACAGAAATGCATCACAAACCAAACGGGTTTATTTTCACAGCTTTCTTTAACTACTAAAAGGCCTCATGTGAAACGGACTGGTTTCTTCTGAGGATTTAGCAAAGTATGTTTCTAATTCTACAGCAGGCTATGGTTGCATTTATATATGAACCTGGCTATCTTTTTTTTTTTTCGGGTTAAAGTCAAATATGCAGTCAGGATGGTTACAAACACGACCATTAGAGCTACAGCCCAGGGTTTCTATGAAATCATGCTAATATGTCAATGTGCTCGGGTCATGTTAGACGGGTTAGATGCTGCCTGGTGTGACGGACGACTGAAAACTGGGGCCGTCCTGTGACAATGTGATGTGGGGACAGTAAACACAAAGTCTACGGCCAGATGTTGTCATCTTAAGAACTAAACAGATGTCATTCTGAGCCATGGACTGAAATATTGAATGTTTGCAAGACATAATTTTTTTTTTTTTTAAACGTGCATGAAGGTAGTCTTTATCACAAGGAATATGAAATCCATTTGCTTGTAGACTTTACCAGTAGTTACTGGCACACATTTTCAGTCGAAAACGCCAGACGTAAACACACAAAAGCAAAAACCACTCACCGGTTTTTGTTTGAATTATTACAGTCACATTATATTATATTAACTATATTATCCCTTGGGAAATGATTAGTATACAGCTACAGTTTAGTTCCAGGCGTAAGCACCACTTCCTCTTAACGTACGGTAATGAGAGCGCTGCAGACACTCACGCAGAGCCACGCAGGCGGCTGCAGCGCTCCTGCGAGCAGCGGGAGGCACCAACGCATGGGGCCAAAGCCTCCCTGCCACTCTGCACCACCCTGCGGGCCCCTCCCGGGAGGGGGGGGGGGGGGAGCGCACTCCAACAGTTGGCCAATTGCACCTCCATGGCAATGAGGTCAAGACGGGAGCTCTCTACAAAGTCGGGGTGTCTTTTAGAATAGCCGATTAGTATGAAGGTGTTATGGTGTCCACCATGAAACCTTAACATCAATTAATGAGCGGCTCCATCTGGCACGGGAACCTGCGTCACCATGGACTTGTTAAAGACTAAGCCCTCCCGGCTGGTGCTTCTGCTGCTTTTAGGAAGGCACTTTCAGGTACAGATTTTCCATAGTTTAGCACCTTTTTGTTTGTGTTAACTAGCCAGCATAAGCCCTTCGCAGAGTGGTCAGCAGCGCAGAGGTGTGCTTCCATGTGGTGGTGGCAGGGGGCGCCGTGCCTCTCACAGAAGACTGAAGCTCAGGATGTACTCCAGAAGCTTCCTACGGCTGGCCTGAGGGAGAAAGGTGTTGCTCAGCTCCAGGATCACCGCTTTGCCTCCAGGCTTCTCCATCAGCACCTGGGGCCGGCAGGGAGGAAGAGGGAGAAGGCGTCACAGCGTAAGAGTCACAGGGGAGGCTACAGTAAAGCCAGCGTGGGAGGGCAGCCATGCAGGCCCAGCAGCCAATGAAGACGGAGATCACGCTGTGCATCTAACGGGAAGCATTCAAATTCTTGACAGGACCTTAACAGCACAGGGCCTTTTGTGTGTGTGCTAGGGAAATACGTGTGACTCAGGGTTGACTATGACACATTAGCGCACGTCAGGGCTAGCGTAGCGATAACACAGGTTAAGGTCCAGTCCCTCCTTATAAACATACATTCCGTGACAGCATCGCCTGGCACATCCATTGCCATTTAAAGGAAGGAGAAACTATACAATAAGAAACAGAAGGACTGATTTACAAACAAAAAAAGCAGCACACAAAAAAGGGAGTGTACTCTGGAGGTAATCTCACCCCAAGTTCCTTGAAGGTCTTCACCGTGTTCTTCACCAGGTAGTGCGTCGCACTCTCCCCTGAAGTAAGAAAAGCAGAATTTCCAATCAATAAAATACTTGCCAGAAACCCAAATGTTTCACCAACTGAGGTCACACCAGTAAAACTACACTACCTACACTATCTTCAATTGCTTACATAACCCCTCTGAATCTATATTATCAAAAATATCCACTTAAGGGATGTCCGAAAACTTGGAGAGTGTTTTCTCACCACAGCACCATCTGGTGTATCTTCCGAGTATTGTGTACTGTCCAAGCCTGGAACCGAGTGCCAGTATTGTGCCGCAACATTCGGCACATTTAAAGAGATGCTGCCAATTAAATGGTCGACCAGTTGGTCAAGCAGGCAAGTTGAAGGGTTAAAGCAGTGCATTCTACCTTAATTTTAAAAACAGTTACATGTATTAACTTATCAGATGTGTTTATCCAAAGCGATGTATGTTTTTTGAGAAGCGGGGGTCAGACAGTCCCTGGTGCAATTGGGGGCCCAATGGTGACATCACTCTGCAAACCCTGGGATTTGAACAGGCAACCTTCTGATCACAAACACAGCATCCTGACCCCACAACTCTGCCCTCAATCGGCCCCTTACACGCCATACTTTTTCTCCAATAAGACGTACTGTAAGGTTTAGGAGGATTTCCCTTAAAAAAAATGAGCTAAAAGAAAAGTTTTAGGTCAGAGCAGAATTTTATCAGCAGTTCTTTTGAAATCTCACCATAAGCAGCGACCCCCTTCTCAGTCCGAGCCAGCAGGAAGCGAAAAAGCTGCATGGTGTATTCGCTCTCCGTGATTGGCTGCTCAAGACCTAGAATAAAGATGGCCGCCCCCGCGTAGGCCTCCAGCACTGGGCTCAGGAGACGCTGCAGGAATGCGAAGAACTCCTGGTGCTCAGAGGATGGGCTCAGCTGCCGGCGCATGTCATGGAGGTTAGGGGGAAATAAGGAAAAAATTAAGCCAAAGGGGCCTACAGTGCCTGCGGGGCGACTTCATGCGGCTCGTCACCTACCTTCAGATATCTGTCTCTCTGCTCCTCACCAAAGTCACTGTCCTCGTCCTCTTCGTCACTGCGCCAGGAGAGCGGCTCAGGGTACCTCTGACTCCATGGCTCCTCCGTGGCGCCAGGGCTGAGTTCTTCCTGGTCATCCTTAGAATGAAGAGGTCAAACGTGCTCACGGATGAACACCTAACACTGAAGAAATCGGCTTTATTGATCCCGGGGGGAGGATTCTGGAATTCTTAACACCTAAAACCACGTTCAGAACGCTGGGGCACATTCTGCTCACGAAATGGGAGAAATACAGCAAGCCCTTCCCGTCCGCGCATGTGACATTCGCGGCTTCAGTTACGCACGAGCTGGCCATCAGCAATCAAGCAGGAATATTTTTGGAGATTTTTGACGCGTAAGCCAAAGACAACACTGAGCGTGACTTGGATCGCATAAAATTAGACCTGTCGTAATTATTGCATAATTGCCAGATTGTGATTATTTGAACTGTCCATTAGTATTTTGCATAAATACAAGAATCATGTCCTTTCATCTGTATAAAAATAGCTGGATGAAACCAGAATGTCATATTTTGATCACAATTTCTACATTATTTTCTACTGTGTAATGTTCCACTGGTGCTTGTTTAATTGCCTCGTCTTGATCGGCTTCTGAGCTGATCGGTACCACCTGCCCTATCTGTGTCTCGCACATCTATGCATGAGCTGCAGTACACTTTACAGCATATTTACGAATGTACCTTTTTTGTGATTTAATTCATATCTGCCCTGTACAAGTTTTGTTTGCATAGCTTATAAAGTAAACAGAATTGCAGTTTTTATGATGTTTATAATGTTCCAGTGCTGAGTGCCAATAAATAGTTCTTCTTCTTCATAAGATGTATGTGCAATATTGAGAGGGTAAGTAGCAGCTAGGGGCTCCTAATCAAATGCACTTGATGAATTGATCATCAGCAAGTGTGACCACCTCCATAAAAGCAGAAGCTTTGGCAGGTTGCTGGTCTGGAGCATTCAGGTGTGTGTTAACAGACTGCCAAGGAGGAAGGACTTCAGCAATGATCTTAGGGAAGCAACTGGTGCTGCCCATCAGTCTGGGAAGGGTTATAAGGCCATTATCAGAGTATCTGAAGTGGAAAACGTGCAAGACAGCTCCCAGGTGTGGATCTCCAAAGCAAATTCACCCCAAGGTCAGACCATGCAATGGTCAAAGAAATTGCAAAGGACCCAAGAGCTACGTGTCAGACTCTACAGGCCACCAGTTAGCATGTTAAATGTTACACTTCATGACAGTACAGTTAGAAAAACACTGAACAAATATGGCTTGTTTGGAAGGGTTTCCAGCAGAAAGCCTCTTCTCTCTACAAAGAACATGGCAGCACGGCTTAGGTTTGCAAAGTTGCATCTGAATAAACCACAAACCTTTGGACACACGGGCAGTGTGGAGGTATTTGGCTATAAATACATATATTTATAAGTATATATAAATATACTTTTTCATACGACTGCAAATATTAGTAAAACATAATATTTGTTAGTGTAAGTACATATTATAATATTAAAAGTCTCTGTCTCAGTAACCAGCCTCACTCATGTGCCAACTGTCTTTGTGACTGTGGAATTCTTGCAGTAACTGCTAAACATTTCAATGCTAATAATTTTGCATTTTTATCCAGTCCAAAGCATAGCGCTCGCAGTGCGTAGAGTAGTAATTTCGTACATACAGAGGCATAATTTATGCATTATATAAAAAGGTCTTCATAGGAAATGACAAAAGTAATTTGACACACAAAAGTCGATACAGTCAGTACAGTCAGTTTAGAAATTAGTTATAAATATACTTATTATATGAGCAGACTGCTATGAGTTATGGTTATGGTGGCCCAAGTATTATTCACGGATTGTCACATTCGTGGGGATCTTCTGCCCCTAAGCCATGAGAATGTGAGGGGGTACCCAGTTCTACGAAGGAGGACAGACCAGGACACTCCAAAGTCACAACGGCCATTCTCATCTCATGACTGGGGTTTAGAGATGCCGGAGCAGAGGCCTACCTCAGCAACATGCAGCACTCCGTACTGGACCAGCCGGCCCACCGCGTCGTGGAACACTTGGTAAATCATCTGACAGGGCTGTGGGTCGGAGACACATCGGATCAATGAGCAGATCCAGGCAGAGGGCTGCCCAAAGTTCTTTGGCTTCACCTCCCGCCCACCCAAGGCTTTAGCTCACCAAGGCAACAGCCACCTCATTGGACAGGAAGTGGGAGAGGCCGGCAGCGCGGCGAATCATCGCCTCTTGGCTGAGCAGGGTCCTGCTGCAGCCAGGCTCAGCCTCAGATTCCCTCAGCAGGGCGAGCGCACTGCATGCTGGGAAAGAGACGTGGCGCTACATACAACCGGGTTTCATTGTGGCCGCCACGCCAGAAACGAGTGAAGGACACGACAGAGACGGCTGCGTCATCGGCCCGTACCTATGATGGCGTCGGTGATGAAGACGTGGAAGAGGCCGTTGCTGTAGAAGTTGAGCTCGAAGAGCGCAGGCACCGTGTTCCTGGGGGACACCACGACCTCGGCGTTGCGGCCAGCACTCGTCACGTTGACACAGTTGCCCAGTAGGTGCAGGGCGTGCATGACCACATCCTCACAGCTACCTGAGAAGCCCAGGTCGAAGTCCCGGGAGAGAATCTCCTCCTTCATGTTGAAGAAGTCCTCCACCAGTCGGGACAGGGCGATGCCCTGCGCACGGGGACAGCACACTTACGTGACTGCGCACGGGGACAGCACACTTACGTGACTGCGCACGGGGACAGCCAGCTTACGTGACTGCACACTCTTTATTTGCCTCCGAGTGTTTAGTGTTTTTTTAAATATGTTGTATATTGTCAGAAATCCATTTTTGTGTATTTATCTTCAACATGCAGTTTTCTGCCTGGCAGTTGCCACACATAATTATAGTGAAGACATACTATGAGAATAAAGTCATATCATATCCTAGTTTATTGTGAGAGACACGGGCATGAATGTACTAAAGGATAAATGCGGTATTACCGGTCGGTGCCGGTACAGGAGCAGGCAGGCCACAATGTGCGTCGACATGACAGCGGATGATTTGCTGGCCGCTGAACGGGAAGAGACGGGGAACAAAGAGGACATACCGGTCAAACAGAATGCTAAGCAGCATCATGGCAGGCGGCGGCTGAATTCTCTGGCAAAGCTATTTATAGCCCGGCATCACCCGGCATCACCCTGTCCCACATTCACATCTCACGCCACCAACATCATTTCATTGGGTCTCATCAACGAGCAACTGACCCAGGATAGAGGACAATGCAATTGGCCGAATCAAAACACCGCCCTCAGACTCCAGCATGGGGTAGGCTAACAAAAACAGGAAGGGGAGGGGTTACTGACTTACTGAAAAGCACGTGCTTGGCCAGGTTGGCAATGACCTGCCTTCTGCAGGGCTCATTCGAGAGGTCCCCACCATCAAACTGCTCCTCTTCCTGACCAATTAAAGCGGCCTGGTCCGGCCTGTGCTGCCACAAGAGAGCAAGGTAAGGAGACGGACAAAGTAGACCCATCAGGCATAGAAGCGCGGGCCGCCACGTGGACTGGGTGACGTACTGGGCCTCGATGATGTTCGGAACCAGCATCTGCTCCAGTGACAGAGGCACCGGAAGCTGCCGAGAGCGCTGGGTATCAAGGTACTCCTGAAGAAGACGACAGGAAATGCCATGACACCAGTACCTTTCGAGGTTACCACCACCACCCCCATCTCTAACCATGTGACACATTCACATGCAGTAAGTGGAGCCTCATTCCCTACGTCTTTTGAAGAACAACTAAATAATACTTTTTGAATTTAATTGTACCATTATGCACAGCATACAAAGGCATGTAACCCTATCTTAATTAGCCAACTCAACAGTTATAAAGACCCCGTGTGACCTTAAGACTAAGCCTAAACACTAAACCCGAATTCTAAACCCCACCTTGAGGGAGAAAGGCTGGGTGAAGTCAACCCTCACGCAGCCGCAGTTTTTCCGGAGCATCCGAAACGCCCCGCAGGCCACACCCCAGAGGCTCTCGTTCCTCTTTGGCTTGCCCTGAAGAGAGCGACAGGGACGGACAGATCAGGGCAGTGCATTGCTAAAAAGAACCATCACTGACACCGGGTCAGTGCTGCTAGGCCCTGCTGTTACAATCGGTGATGGGGCAGACACCAGGTCAGTGCTGCTAGGCCCTGCTGTTACAGTCGGTGCTGGGGCAGACACCAGGTCAGTGCTGCTATGCACTGCTGTTACAGTCGGTGCTGGGGCAGACACCAGGTCAGTGCTGCTATGTCCTGCTGTTACAGTCGGTGATGGGGCAGACACCAGGTCAGTGCTGCTAGGCCCTGCTGTTACAGTCGGTGATGGGGCAGACACCAGGTCAGTGCTGCTATGCACTGCTGTTACAGTCGGTGCTGGGGCAGACACCAGGTCAGTGCTGCTATGCACTGCTGTTACAGTCGGTGATGGGGCAGACACCAGGTCAG
>JAODKM010000040.1:282031-296444 GCA_026780845.1 Petrocephalus sullivani
AGCCATAACGGGTTAGGAAAACACACTTTGTACCCAGGAACAAAATAAAAATAAAAATTTGTTACATAGTGTAATCTAAACACTCACATTGGAGCCTTAGGAGCCCAGAGTTTGCTGCATGATGGTCTGTGCTTGTATCTCTGTGCGGTTCTGTGTTCTCCCTGTGGGTGCTTGAGGTTGTGTCCTCTGCTGAGGTGTAACTGGCTCATGCTTTTATCTTAGGCTGTGCTCTGTGCCTGTGGGCACTGACCTCTCAGGGCTGACCTCCCGCAGCCGCCGCCTGATGCAGGGGAACGAAGGCCGCTGCTCAGGCCCCTCGCTCCAGCAGGCCTTCAGCAAGGCCACCATGCCGTCGTTGCAGGCCTGGGCCGTGAGCGAGGGCCGCAGAAGCTCTCCCAGGCCGGGCTCCCTGATTCTCCGGATGATTTCTGACGTCAGACAGAAACAGGATGCGCCAATGACCACCACTCTTTGTTTACCCAAGTGGGCTCCCAAAAGTACAAGCAGGAAGAACAGGTGTGGAAGAAGCACCATTGGGTTCCAGCTGCAGGTCATGGAACGGCCCATCTTCCCCACTGTAGATCAGCTCCCGCATGATGATGCCGAAGCTGTAGACATCCCCCTTCGGGCTCCCATTGAAGGTGAAGTGGACCTGCCTGAGGAACTCTGGAGCCAGCCAGTACATCTCTGTAACCAGAGACGGAAGACCAGGCAAAGAACCCTGTAACAGCATCATAAAATACAGCAGAAAACCAAACAAGAGCACAAGTGATTGGCCAGAGACTATGTACTGGCTGCAATGAAGCCATGCCTGTATACTTTGGGCTTTCCTGAGGGACGATCCTGTGTTTGGTGCCATGGCGAAACTCCCAGAGCCCAAATCCAGACAGTTTCACCTGCAGGCGGCTGTCCACTAGGCATGTGGTGGGTTTCAGGTTCCCGTGGGACTTCAGACTGCTCTTGTGGATGAAATCCATCCCCTGCAGGGTGGGTTAGACAAGGACCTGAAGTGATGTGATTGTGTGGTTTGGTGTAGACTTTCCGAAATTCATGTATGGCTCGGGAACAAATTAGGAGACCACTCTATACTTTTAACAATATCTGTCCTTGTTTAATCCTGGTTCTGCTGGTCACTGAGTAGCAGGCTGCTTCCAGGCTGTACATTTCTAAGACAGCAGTAGTTTACATGAGAACAAGGTGAAGCAGGAGACACTGGGAACGACCAGAAACCAGCCAGGTAGAGGGCAGAAGTGACTTTCTAATGCCAGAGATGACTGTCAACTTATCCAGCAGTGCCTCATAAATTGGTGGATGACCTCAAGTGACCTTCAACAGGAATGGGAAACATTAAATGTGCACAGTTAGATGCACAGCTAGGACAGTTCCTAACAGGCTCCTATAAGCAGGTCTGAAGTCCCACGAAGCACAGAAGAAGCCCTTCATTCATGAAAAACAGGGAAGAGCCAGGCTGGAGTTAGCAAAAAAAATCTATATCTATAAACATAAGCATACCCATAAATTAAGAAATGAATGAAACTAAATGTTTTGCTGTGGTCTCTTATTTTTTTTCTAGAGCTGTATGTGCATAAATCAGGTATAGCTGATGAACTACCAACACATGCAGCAGAATGTGCAGCTGTATCCATACTCACATTCACTATGTCATAGGCAAAGGACAGCTTGAACATCCAGTCCAGCTCGATCTCTGAATTCCTCAGCACATCCTATGAGTGACACCATGACACTATGTTTTCCCCAAGACTTCACATTGCAATGGCCGGAAATAGCCATGAAATTTCCCAAATACCTTTAAGCTTCCCTTCTTACAGTACTGCGTGATGATGCATATGTTTGGAGGTTCAATACAAACACCAAAGAACTGCACTAAATTCTCGTGCTTCAGCTCTCGCATCTGGTGGAAGAGAAATGATCATTAAACACTTGCAAACATCCACCATATTACAGCTTGTCATCGCTGGTCTGGAATGTCACTGCAGGCAGCTACAGAGCAGAGCAGAGCTTCACCACTTGAAACTCCTGCAGGATGGAAGGCTTCCTGATGTCACTGATTATCTGTCTTTCCAGGTACTTGATGGCCACTTGATTTCCCTGGAAAAACACATAGAATAATGAACTATACCTAGAAGAATGTGTGTATCTGAGTATTGAGTATGTGTATTTGTGCAAGTAATCGTTGGTCTGTAAACGTGTGTCTGAGTGTACCTTTGTGTGTCCTGGTATCTAGTACAGACTAATGTTGTCTGCTTGTCATTTATGTGTGTGACCACCTGAATGTGTGCATGTCTGTTTGTGCATACACATATGTGTCTGTGTGTGCCTCTGTATGTTTACAGGTGAGGGTGTACATGTCTGTACACACATGTGTCCGTGTATGCCTCTGCATGTCTACATGTGAGGGTGTGCATGTCTGTACATGCATGTGTCTGTGTATGTCTCTGCATGTGTACATGTGCAGGTATGCATGTCTGTATACATGTGTCTGTGTCTTTGTATGTTTCCATGTGAGTGTGTGCATGTCTGTACACATGTGTCTGTGTATGTCTCTGCATGTCTACATGTGAGTGTGTGCATGTCTGTACACATGTGTCTGTGTATGTCTCTGCATGTCTACATGTGAGTGTCTGCATGTCTGTATACATGTGTGTCTTTGTATGTTTTCATGTAATTGTGTGCATGTGTCTTTGTATGTCTCTGCATGTGTAAATGTGAGGGTGTGCATGTCTGTACACACGTGTCCGTGTATGTCTTTGCATGTGTAGATGTGTGGGTATACATGTGTGTACACACATGTGTCTGTGCATGTCTCTGCATGTGTAGATGTGTGGGTGTGCATGTCTGTACACACATGTGTCTGTGTATGTCTCTGCATGTGTACATGTGCAGGTGTGCATGTCTGTACACACATGTGTCTCTGTATGTCTCTGCATGTTTACATGCGAGTGTGTGCATTTCTGCACACACATGTGTCTGTGTATGTCTCTGCATGTCTACATGTGAGTGTCTGCATGTCTGTATACATGTGTGTCTGTGTCTTTGTATGTTTTCATGTGAGTGTGTGCATGTCTGCGCACACATGTGTCTCTGTATGTCTTTGTATATGTACATGTGCGGGTGTGCATGTCTGTACACACATGTCCGTGTATGTCTCTGCATGTGAACATATGTGGGTGTGCATGTCTGTACACACATATGTCTGTGTATGTCTCTGCATGTGTACATGTGCAGGTATACATGTCTGTACACACGTGTGTCTGTGTATGTCTGTGCATGTCTACATGTGAGTGTGTGCCTGTCTGTATACGTGTATCTGTGTCTTTGTATGTTTACATGTGAGGGTGTGCATGTCTGTGCACACATATGTCTGTGTGTGTCTCTACATGTCTACATGTGAGGACGTTTATGTGTGTGTCTCTTTGTGTCTTTGTGTTTCTCTGTTAATACCTGGTACATGCCAATGGTGGTATAGATATTCTCCTTGCTCACGGTGTCCTTCTGACCATAGCTGTTGGCGGACGTCATTGTCTGAGACCCTCCACTGGCACTGCGAGTGGCTGTGGTGACCATAGACTGAGGTCCCTGGTTGGAGAGAGAGTGCAGAAGTTTTATTGTGGTGTTTAGCTTGTAGACATTCATCAGGTCATCTATAGTGAGACCAATGTTCAAGTAAGGGCATCAGCGGGTACCTTGGATTCCTTAATAAAGGTGATGTCACTGTACTGGATCTTCCACCAGCATGCTCCATCGAGCCTGGTCTGAAGCCGGCACTTCTGCACCAGCAGGAGGCTCATAAGTAGCACAGCAGACAGCACTAGAATTGGCAGTGCCACCAGCAAAGCTATCAGAGAAATGTCTGGACAGGGATGTGGGGAAGAAAGTGGGGGCTGATTTGTTAAATAAAAGAAGCATTATATACAATATAAATGTTTCAATTTTGATCATGTGAAACAGTAAGTCTGTTCGAGTGATGCACTCTTGTCCCCGGTCGCCCTGATCTGAGCACATTCGCTTCGGAAGTGACTGTAAGACTATTCCTCTGGTGCCACCACTTACCCTGGAAGAGCCATTCGCAGAACTCGTTGTCGAACCCACAGACGGGGTAGTCCGTTGGAGGATCTCCATTTGGCCAAAGGACGAAGGGGAACTTTGCGGTGGGTCTGCAGGGAAACAGGCAGCGGCACCAGCGATGAAGCCAGCAAGCAGGGATGAAAGGCTGGGGCTCCCCCCCAGCACTCCAGAACCCCCGTCTGACCTCAGCGTCCTAGACTGGCTGTCGAAGTTCAGCACAGGAACAAACTTGGGCTCGTCGTTGGGGTACTGCAGGTCGTACACAGAGTAATCCATGGCCCGCTCTCCTTCCGAGTCGAAGTAGACCAGCCCGGTGGCCCCTGGAACAAGCACCATGGTCATCCTTTAGATGACGTATCAAACATACGGAAAACTCATGTGTTAGCATCACACACTCCCCAGTTCATCTGCTGAGCAGCTACCATGTTCTGTGGATTCTGGCTTTATGGCCAAGAGTCCAGCCCACAGGCAGAGCTTTTTATCTGACCGTAGAATCGGATCTTGCTCTTGTCCTTCAGCCTCCGCAGCACCTCCCGCCCATCGTAGGGGCTTCTGCCATCTTTCAGGACCTCTTTCAGACCCATGGCATACAGCAGAACAGCATCATGCAGATAGGCTGCGTAGGGACTGACCTGGGAACATTATATGGGAATTCTCAAGCTTGACCTCACTGTGCTTTTCATCACATACTTTAATAGGTACCGAGCCGAAAATGGTTTGTGATACATGTAGGCGTGCCCGTGGGGGGCTCCGCCCATCACTGATGACTGCGAGATGTAGGCGTGCCCGTCGGGGGCTCCGCCCATCACTGATGACTGCGAGATGTAGGCGTGCCCGTGGGGGGCTCCGCCCATCACTGATGTCCGCGAGATGTAGGCGTGCCCGTGGGGGGCTCCGCCCATCACTGATGACTGCGAGATGTAAGCATTCCTATGTGAATCTCATGCTTATGCTTGAATACAGGAAGCACATCTCACCTCGTTCTCTGACGTCAGGTTGCTGTGGAAAGGGGCCAGCTTCAGCTTCTCATTGACTTGTTCAAAAAAATCGTAGTAGTCGTAGCTGTCATAGGACTTCTGGCCAATAACAAAGACCATATCGAAGGCCTGCAGGGCCGTGTGGTTGCTCACATCGCTCACAGAGAATTTCCAGAGGCTTCCCTGGTGAAAGGAGGAAATGGTGACACTGATATCAATGTCTTTGAGCTTGAAGACTCGTAAAATAGACTCAATTTGGACAAATGTATATTAGTACTACCTGCATCTCTTTCATGCAGGTTACTCACCACATTGCCACTGACCTCAAACTGTTGAACAAGGAGAAACAGATACTCTCCATTCATAAGCCGCTGTCTGATGGCTTCTTGCAAGATGATGTTGGTGTCCTCGGCGTTGCTGAGTACTACAATAACTGGGGGGCATAACAGAGACTGGAGCAGGTAGTTACTACAAGGCAGGCTCTTAAAGGAGAAACAGGCTCGGACAGAAGAGTTTTCGACAACGATAAGGAGAATTTGTTGAGGCATTCCTACACATTCCTACACTGGCTGTTTTATGCCTCAATTCATAATAACCATAAATTGACAGAAATCGTTTTATTTCCCAAAAAAAGCAAGGAAAACACAGTGAACACTGCAGTGCTGCAGTGGCTTACTTCGTGCGACTTTGGAGATGTACTTCACGTTTTCACGGACCAGGTCCTGGTTGGTGGTGTCAAACTTGAGCAGGGCCGTCACATTGAATCTCCCTCGGAGCTGTGTTTCCACGGACTTCCACAGCTCGTCGACCTTGTCCCAGGTGTTCGATTCCGCTCCACCTCCAATTATGGCTACATAAGTCCAGCCAAAGAAGTCCAGCGTCTTAACAAGCACCTCCCCGATGCGTTTAAGGGGGGGGACCAGCTTAATGTAGGTGTCATACACGGCCACATTGTCCATTTTAGGTGACTGTCCCACAAAGCCGAACATGGGGATGTTCCACTTAGATGCCATGAGTCCTGTGACCTTAAAGAGAAAGAACCTTAACATAATGCAGGAGGTAATTAACAGTCACTAAGTCATAAAAGCTACAATTTGTCACAAGATGCAACTCAAGATGATGAAATATAATCATTTCAGGTTTGTCCTAACAGACTGATGGCCAACAACACCATATACAAATGCTACAGAGCCTTCACATGACTGCAGTATTTATTCCATCGCTCGGCTTTACCTCTGCTTCCTCTGGGCAGACTGGCCCGAACAGGGCTGAGATGTTCTCCTTCCACACCTGCTCGATGAAATTGCCCAGTGAGATCTTGGCATCACATTGGGAGTCTGTGTACACTAAGTCAAAGCTGTGCCCACCCAAGAAACTGCGATCCGTGGTGACCCGGTCCACAGCCACCTGAAGGGCGCCTCCCAGCCTCAGGGCACTGAAAGGGTACGAGAGATTGCGTGGGGCCTGGAAACCCAGCGTGAGCTTGGCTCCAAGGGCGCCACCTACAGCCCAGCCGAGCAGCAGCATAAGTTCCCAGCCTGACAGGTGGAGTCTGCCCCTCTTCAGCATCCTGATCCTTCTCGTCTCAGTGCCAGATGAGATGTGAGCAGCTGCTCCTCCTTTTATCCAGGCTGGGCTGGAAGCAGCAGCTCCCCGGAGACAGACGCGACCTCCCACCTAGTGCAGCAGGCCCCTGAGACATCCCAGTATCTGCTCTGCCCGCTCTGGAGACGCAGAACAACAAAGGCAGCAGCTGCCACTGATTAGGCCAAGCATGAAGATCTGACCGTTGAGATCTTCCCACTCCTTTTGCAAAGTCAAGGGACGTGGATCCATTTTTACTATGATCGCCAGACCTATGGAGGTTGACACAATCCTCATAGCCAGCCCTGTCAGTGCCAGTGGTAGCACTGAAGTCACCTATGACCAGAGGAGTGTCACCTGGTGGGCATCTACCAATCACGAAGCGATTTTGAGAATATAAGGTCTCCCTCATCGAGACATCACCCACCGCGGTCGTTGCACACACTGAGACATCAGACAAGACACCAAACGAGTGCCGTAATCTGAGTTTTATAACTGAAAGGAGTGACATCGGATCCCATCAGGAGGAGCTGATGCTCCACAGCAACAGTTACTCCCAGAGTGCGGCAGCCATCAGAGCTACCAGACCAGTAATAGGTCCACTTCCCAGTCTGCGTACCTCAGACAATGCTGCCACTGAAATGCAGTTTTACGAAGCTCCTCCGACAGCAGAGGGAAATGGTCATGATGGCGGAGAGACGTTCCACGCATCTATTTGGTGGTTTGCTGCCTTAAGTTGGGTGATACCTCAGCACCACACCAGCGCTGATCCAGAGCAGGCCTGACCCCACTGGCACTCCAGCGGTTTCGACTCTTCCTGGGATGGGGCCCCAGAAGGCTTTCCCCCTTCCCCTTCATGATGCGGGCATTTTTTTGCGGTTTCTGGAGCGCCAATCCTACCACCACCTCCCAAATTTCCCCTGCAAGTTGGAGGACTTCAAAAATTCCACAGAGAGTCCAGTGTCATGGCTGTCTCTTCCTGTATGATTTGGGAATGCAGAAATTCATTCATAATGGGCTGATTGCACTGTACTCCCATTCTTAAAAGATCTTGGCAACTGTAGGTGGAATTTGCATGACTAAACTTAACGCTGTTGAACAGACAAACAAACACATTCAAAAAAGCAGAAGAATCACTGCATCTGCGTGCGTCACCACCGTTTGTCAACGAGGACACTTGTGCTGTCAGTTCCCTGATAGCTGCATGGTTCGTCTGCAACTCTGAATCTGCTTTAGTCGGTGACATCTGCTGAGGTGGATCATTACTGCTATGATGAGTTTCACTGGCAGTCATTGGTCGGGGTTTGGTTATGGAACCCAGGCGTTTTGACCTCTCTGCCTCCTCACTTGTAAATTGCAAGTTTTGTTCCCTATGAGTAGAAATGTTTTTGCATAACTAGTCTTAACCCAGCTGACTATCTCGGTCCTTGTGGTGTGAAAACTGCATGTGTATATCATAAAATATTAATATGAATATTGCACATTGTACATCTCCGCCACGAAGGATGGTGATTGGTGGTTTGCTGTGCATGCAGAGCCTACATATCACTCACTAGTAACAAACTCTGTGTAGTCAAAAACACTTAAATCAGAGTAAATTATGATATATCACCATGGGTCCCTGTCCAGCCCCCTTCTTTGTGTCAGTTCCCTGTTTGGCCAGCAGGTGTCACTGGCCATCCCACCAGCCCCCTTCTGTGTGTCAGTTCCCTGTTTGGCCAGCAGGTGTCACTGGCCATCCCATTTGCTGTTAGCTCCTAATATGCACTTCTGGCTGCTGCATGACTTAATGGTCCGAGCAGGTGGTTGTTAACTCATCCAGACTTCCCTTTGTCCTGTGGGTTTGTTGTGGACTAGAGGACAGCCTTAGCTATTTACATTTTAACATCTATATTTCTTTGTATATTCTTTATTGATTTGTGCATTCTTTGTCAATTATGGATTGTTCAGTGTCCCTAGTTATCTAGTCGCCCCTGGTGTTTGATCCTTTTAGCTGCTGATTGCCCTCACCTGTGCTTGTCCCTAGTGCTCGTTGCTGCCCACACCTGCCCCTGGTTTATCCTCGCTGTGCCTGTATTTAAGTGCCTGCCATTGCTTGGCCATTGCATTCGTTATTCCAGTTTAGGAGTTTCAGTGTTTGCTGCCGCCGCACTGCTGTTTGTTCCTGTGTGGCTCCCTGCTTTAGTTGTTCTTTTTTCTATCTATCTATCTGTCTGTGTTTCGAGCGCTTGTGGATCCTTTCATTTCTTGTTTTTTTTTTTTTGCTTAAAATGAAGTCCCTCATTTTGCTTGAGCCGCGATGTGAATCGGCCCTTTGTCCATCCAGCATGCCCGCCCCTAACAGCCGTCATGGGAAATGAGAACCATGCATGTTTTCCTTTTGTATGAAGCAGCAGAAAAGCATGATGTTTGGTTTAATTTGCCTTACTTGACATAACACGCCCTGCAATGTGGGCTATGGCGATGCTGAAACAATACCTACAGCCTTAATGTCACCTATGGGCTGACAGGTGGCCTGGAGTACACCTCCCCCCCTCAAAAGTGAAATGCCCCCCTGCAAACGAAACCCTCACTGATGCACACTCACTGATATACATTCACTGATATACACTCTCTGCTACACATTCACTGATATACACTCACTGATATACACTCTCTGCTACACATTCACTGATATACACTCTCTGCTACACATTCACTGATATACACTCTCTGCTACACATTCACTAATATGCACTCATTGATACACACTCACTGATATACACTCAATGACACACTCACTGATACATACTATATGATACACATTCACTGACACAGTCACTAATACACACTCTCTGATACACATTCACTAATACACACTCTCTGATACACATTCACTGCTACACACTCTCTGATACACATTGAATGAAATTCATTGATATACACTCTCTGCTACACATTCATTAATATACGCTCATTGATACACATTCACTGACACAGACTCACTGAGACATTCACTGATACACATTTACTGACAGACAATCATTGATACACGCTCTCTGATGCACACTTGCTGACACTCACTGATACACACTCACTGATACTAACGCAATGACACACTCACTGATACAGACTCACTGAGACATTCACTGATAACCACTCACTAATGTCACCTCAATGACACACTCACTCATGCGTACTCTCTGATACACACTCACTGATACACACTCAGTAAAACATTCACTCACACGCTTTTGATACTTTTGATACGAAAAATAAACATGCTTCCTGCATGTGTGGACTAATTTGCATAGGTTTGAAATACAGGCACATGGCTCACAATCCAAATGTCATATCATCCGGGACAGAAAACAGGACCTTCAAACAATTACTGACCAATTAAACATCATTGTGGCCATGAGCAATATCTGAAGTTAATAAGTGCATGGATGTAATTAGGCCTTGCAGAGCAGGAAGGCTTAAGGAGAACTCTGTCACAAACAGGGGAGTAAGCAGGATGATTATCATGTTAATCTCTGGAGTAAATCCTTAGCTGCTGCCCCGAGTGATTACGTCTTCCTGGCCTTTGCTCTTTGCTCTGATGAGTGTGAATTTGAACACCTTATCTCACATGAGAATGAGGCTCCAGAATGAGCTGTGGGTGGATCAGTCACAAGGCTGTAAACAGACCTTATAACACAGAAAGTTGGCAAATAGGCACAATCTACGCAGTACAAGTACAACACCATGATTAAAAAAAACCCATGGTACATGGCACCAATCAATGAAGCCTCATGTTGTGCTCTGAGACACTCCCCAGTGTACATAGCGGACTCTACCCTGACTAGGCTTAGTCTGGGGATACTCCCCAGTCAACAAAGTACAGTCCAGCCCCTGGAAGTGCATATCAGTGAGAGTGTCAGTGTGTTTCAGTGAGTATACTGTATATCAGTGAATGTTCCAGTGAGTGTGTATCAGTAGGTGTGTATCAGAGAGCGTGCACCAGTGAATGTGTATCAGTGAGTGTGCTCACAGGCATCTGATGTAACTGATTTCGAAATGTGAGTGCTAAAGTTTCACTGTCACTATCATCTCCGATTTGACATATGAGATAATGGCACCTGAGATAATATGTTCAGACATATTTATACACAAACCCGTCACTTTGTTGTGGTGTTTCTATAGTTCCCATAACCAACTTGCAGTTGTACTGTAGCTGTCGGCTCCTTGACAGCTGCATGCTTATACTTTCTGTCTCATATTGTAGGCCACTTTTAAAGGACGTGTCTGACAGATAGATAGATAGATAGATAGATAGATTGATAGATTGATAGAAATGTTATGGATGTATCTCATCATGTACAGTTTTGTTTGTAAGAATGCGTGGCTAAAATTTCCATTAAAAAGTGTATGTATCAGAGGGTGTATATCAGTGAGAGTGGCACAGTAGTTAGTACTGTTGCATCACACCTCTGGGCCCAAGGTTCAGTTCTCCACCATGGGTCCATGTGTGTGGAGTTTGGATGTTCTCCCTATGTCATTCTGCGGTTTCCTCTGGGTACTCCAGTTTGCCCCCACAGACTAAAAACATGCTGAGGCTAATTGGAGTTACCAAATTGCCCATAGATGTGCATGTGTGTGTGAATGGTGTGCCCTGTAGGTGCCCCCTCCTGGGCTGTTCCCTGCCTTGTGTCTGTAGCCTCTGTGATAGGCTCCGGAACCCCGCGACCCTAAGAACAACAAATGGGTTTGGAAAACTGATGAAATTTAACAAAGTACAAAATAAAGCAAACTGATTGGAATGATCTTCAGAAAAGTAAATGGATTAAAAATAATGTATGAAATGCTAATCTACTAATCTGTGACAGCTGCTATGATACAGCACCAGTGCTGTCAGCTGCTCTTCCTCAGGCTGCCTTGGTTTGTTCCGGGCCTCAAACATGAACGCGTGAAACTGCAAACAGCTGACCTGGGACTTCCAGTGCTATACTGGGCCAATTACTCTGTTCCTGAAATGTGTTAATGGCTACAGCTGTGCAACTGGCACTGCTAGGGACAGACATGTGGCCTCCAGTCCATCGATCAGATACTGAGAAGCAGGTATTCCTGGGCCCCTGTGACTGCTGGTGTTCACTCTCGTTAGCACAATAATTGATTTGGCTCAAATAAGGTGTTACCTGAATTCCCAGCTGTATATGAAGTCTCCTGAAAACATGTTTTGCTTCCCCAGATTTACTATGATTAAAAAATAAGCATGTAGAGAGAGTCTAGAATAAGGGTAGGGTTATTCTTCAAGGAGCAGCGTAGTATGCTGGATAGAGTATCCCTGTTGTCCTTTTTACATCATGGAACAGTGACCTTCCAGAGCCTACTCAGGAAGTTACGGGTGCAAGGCAGGGAGTGACTCAGGGCAGGGTGCCAACCCATCGCGGGGCACACTCACATGCCATTCACATACACGTTCACGCCTGAGGACGATTTGGCGAATCGAATTCACTGGATTTTGGACTGTGGGGGGAAATCGGAGTACCCGGAGGAACCCCCACGACAACACGCGGAGAACATGCAAACTCCACACACATGGAGCCATGGCGGAGACTCAGACCCAAAGGTGTGGGGCATCTTGCTAACAGCAGCTTTACTGTGGCTGCCCACCTTGTGTTGTACAATAGTAACTGTAAAACCTACAATAACTGGATACTTACACCTGATAAGCATTGATCTAATTTGTTCTGTTTCCAACAAAGGCCATTGGTGGTTGTTCTAAAGCTATTTCCTCCCAAAAATTGAATTTGTAGTGATTTCATTGCCGGCCCACTACCCCAGCTCACATCTGTACTTCTATTCAAGCCCTTTTATCTGTACGAAGATTACTAAGGTCCAAAAGTCATAGGTGTGCTGTCCATCGCGTGAGTGATCGCAGCCGCGACACTTTCCCTCCCCTTCTTGTGTGGCTTGAAGGAGCTGTGAGAATCTGTGGGGACCTCAGGAAGGACGCTGCTGAACCCAGAGACCATCTCAAGATCTTTCTGTGGACAGAGGTAAGGAGAGGCAGCCCACCAGGAGCAAACTGCGTGTAGTCAGATCCTAGTGCGTTTATAGGGGGTGGAACAATTAAGGGGAGGCAAAATTTGAACTCAATATCAAATCTAAGTCTATGTATTTTGAAACAAAAAATATATACAGCTTACTGAAATAATTTATTTCTACTGTTTACATGTACACAATCTGGGGGCTTTTTGTGGTAATGTAAAGTGCTCTGAGACAAAGTAATGTTGTGAAAATGCACTATACAAATAATTGAATTGAAAAAATAATTGCACAGACACACGCTTTCACACGCTATTAGCTACACACAGAGTACCTGTCAAACGTCTGAGAGCACCTGCTGGAGAGCATGGTTATCTGTGCTTTGAACTAGTTATGATCCTTATCCACAGGAGTGAATATATAAAAATGTAAATCACGTGTCTGCAGCTGCCGTGATTGTGTGAGATGCAGAAGGGCTAGGATACGAGGTCCACATGTTTTGGGAGTACAGTGCGTTGGGGTGGGGGGCAGCTGTCCTGATCAGTATCACCAAATTCACCACAATCTCATCCACCCAGCCTATCATAGCAAACTTCAGAAGCCTCTCCATCGTGACTGTCTGTGACTGTCATTATTGGGACAGAGGCTGTTATCAGTGAGACATGATAATGACTCAGTGTGCTGTATGTACATGCAGGGCTGACTCTAATGACTCAGTGTGCTGTATGTACATGCAGGGCTGACTCTATCCACCCACACCTACCTCCTCAGCCAGGTGAGTCCAGCATGGAAGCCATCCTCCACTTCCTGTTCTCGCCTCTGCCCACGCCAGTGCTCCTGGCTGTGTTCGGTGTGGGCGCGGCGGCCCTGCTTTGGCTAAGCACCCGGCCCAGGGCACTTAGAGCACCAGTAGACCTCAACCAGCAGACCATCGGAATCAGGGTGAGCTGTCGCTGTGGCGGACTGGAGTTACTGTGTTTGCGTTTAGGGAATCAAAAGAATTTTCAGTGTGTTACATGCAATATTTCATTTTAATATTTCAAATGTGTATATTAAAATTATATTATATTATATACTATCATGTCATTTATATATAACTATCATGAAGGAGCAAGACAGATGCACGCTTCCTGATAACTGTAGGCCCATGACCCCTGACCTCTGGCATAGCTCCCAGACCAATGGGGACATTTCTCAGGTCAGAGACAGTGGATTACAGTATATGCAATAGGGAGCTGGTGTGTCTCTCTGCAGGATGGGGCCAGAAAAAACACCTTGCTGAAAGACGACAGCCTGGTGTCCTGCTACTACGAGGATGCAAAGACGTTGTATGAGGTGTTCCAAAGAGGTCTACACGCATCAGGTGACCCCAGCTGCCTTTTCTTAACACCTCAGAGGTGTTTTAAGGTATTCTCTCTGGAGGGAACAGGGGGGCAGAGCAGATTGATTATCACTGTTGGTGTGAGGTGTGATGGCTCAGGCCTGGATAGTCATCAGGGACACGCGCGGAGGTGGGAGAGCAGGGCTGTCTCCTGGGTCAGCAATCCAGTCCCGTTCAGCCCACTCCCAGCTTTTTGACTGAGTTTTATTCTCCACAGGCAATGGAGCGTGTCTGGGTTATCGGAAGCCGGGACAGCCGTACCACTGGCTAAAATACAAGCAGGTAACATCCCCCCCCAGCATGCACCCCCCTCACCACGATGTACCCCTCTCCCGGATGTACCCCAGTCACTCTCCAGGGTGTACCCCCCCCTCAT
>JAODKM010000040.1:298086-313847 GCA_026780845.1 Petrocephalus sullivani
AGAAAAGGAAAGAAAAAACCCCCCCCCCCCCCCCGATGGGCGGTTTTTCCCGCCCCCAGCCCCCCCCCCCCCCCTGGTTGGTCAGTTTGCCCCCTCCCCCCCCCCCCCCCCCCCCCGCATGCTCATTGGCATATTATTGAAGTTTCACCCTTTTTAATTCCCTCCCAAATGGCCACTTAGGGAGCCTCCTGCCCATGGCAGCCAAGAGCCTCCAGGCCCCCTGCATAAGAGCCAGTATTGAACTACCCAGTCTCAGACTTCATAATTTAAATTCCACTTTCACAGCTTCCATCAATTTTTCTTATCATTAAAATAAATAATAATGAGTGAGCCAGACTGGTTCAATACCTTTTTGTGTGTACATGGATAATGGCAGAGCTGAATGGCTAGCATAATCTGGTCCCTTTCCTTACTGCCGTTAGCGGAGATCTCCACGGTGATCTGTGACAAGCCGGACAAAGCAGAGACGCTGCTGGTGAACTGTGAGAAAGGGCTCACACGTGGCCTGAAAACTATTGTCCTCATGGATGCCTTCGGGCCAGAGCTGATCGAGCGGGGCCAGAAGTGTGGTGTCACAGTGCTGTCTCAGAAAGACCTGGAGGTAGGAGTGGTCATGCCTGGTGCATTATGGGTAGGAGGGCCGGGGTGGGGCTGGTGCATTATGGGTAGGAGGCCCGGGGGGGGGGCTGGTGCATTATATGTCGGAAGATCAGTGGGTGGCTGGTGTACTATCGGTAGGAGGTCCCGGGGGCCTGGTGCACAATGGATAGGAGGGCCTGGGGGGGGCTGGTGCATTATGGGTAGGAGGGCTGGGGGGGGCCTAGTACATTATAGGTCGGAAGGCCAGTAGGTGGCTGGTGCACTATAGGTAGGAGGTCCAGGGGGCCTGGTGCATAATGGGTAGGAGGGGGGGGGGGGACACTAGGGGAAGGAGGACTGGGGGGGGACTGGTACACTATGGGTAGGAGGGCCAGGGGGGGTCTGCTGCATTATGGGCAGGAGGGCCAGCAGGTCCTGGTGCACTATGGGATGGAAGGCTGGGGGGAGAGGGGGGGGCATATAGTAAAACTCAGCCTGGCCTCCCCAGCGGACAGATCAGCTCGCCCTCCCTAATCAGCCCATTAATGAGGTCCCTGTAGGTTTGGGCTGATGTGGCTAATCCCAGGAAGAGATCTGCCCCTTCTCTGCTTTGGAATGACCAGGATGGCCGGAAAAACAATAACCCCACAGTGGCACTTATTATCTTTTAGGACCTTGGAAGAGACCATCTTCAAAAGCCAGCAGTGAGTTACAGCATTTTTGCCTTTCCGGAGTAAAACCGGCTCTGGCAGCATTTACCTTCCTTTGCTGAAATCGTGATTCATGGTGATCTCCATCACAGCCACCGGAGCCTCAGGACCTCAGCATCGTGTGCTTCACAAGCGGGACCACAGGTGCGGTCATAGCGCTGGGACCTCTGGGCTTTACAGGCAGACACGGTGACCCGACTCTGTCTGGCTCCATAAGCACTACAGATGTCCGCTTCCACCCTTCTGCTGTGCTTATATACCGCATAAATATGAATGTGCATGTGAGTACGCGGATATGAGTCAGCGGAGCGTCCCGCAGTCCTGCTAGGTACAGATACGCAATGGATGCTTTGGGGGCTTTTCATGATTTTTTTAATGTGCTCTGCTGATGCTACCATATTCGCAGGTGACCCCAAGGGGGCTATGCTCACCCACGAGAACGTGGTGTCCGATGCCGCAGCCGTGGTCCACAGCATTGAGGTCAGTTTGTTGTTTTCCATTTTGGCATTAATATCGCAGCGTTTACCAGTAATGCTTCCATGTGCTAATAACGCTTCCTGTTGCGCTATCTCCGTAAATAGGAGACACAAGACAAACCCAAACTGCGCCATGTGCCCGTGCTTTAGTTTGAGGATGTTTCTCCTAATTTCAGGGGGCCTTTGTTCCGGTTCCTCAGGACATCTCCCTCTCCTTCCTCCCTCTGGCTCACATGTTTGAAAGGGTAGTACAGGTACGGCACGCTTGGTCTGTGCGAAAACCGGCCCCTCCCTACAGCTCACACCCTACTCTCCGCCCATTCGTGGGATAACACTGTTACACTATTGGTGCTTTTATACTGCCACCAAGAAACACACCAAACCCAAGCCGTACCGGCCCTGACACAGCCCTGCTTACTAGCAAGGCCGAAGGCGTGACCAAACCGAGCTGGTTACCGCCATCTGACTGGTTGAAACCACAGAGATATCAGCATGGATTATCTGAAGGAAAAGAGGGCATATTCTATATATTAATCATTATGAGCAGTATCAAACATTGTGATGTATTGAGCATTCCCAACAGAATGTGAAAATTTTCAGCCTCTTACTGAAAGAAGTAATATTGAACAGCTGAATGGAATGGAATCGAAATGCAAATTTATGCAAGTGAATGTGAACTCTGCTAACGCCGTTACTAAGCTGACCCTTCTGCAGTGGAAAACCGAAGTGAGCAGAAACCTCACTGTAACTAGTCTCTCCTCAGCTGGAGTATGGAGTATGACTCAATTCCTGTACACTGGAATTGGAAAAGTGCCGTAAAGCTGCCCCCAAAATGGCGGCTCCATCCTGGGTCGGTGTGGCTTCTTTGTTAGCTGCACGGCTCAGTTAAAGTCACATGATCAGGAGGGAGAGCAATGGCCATCTCCTGCCTTGCAGACGGCGATATATGGTGCTGGAGGCAGGGTGGGCTTTTTCCAGGGAGACATCAGGCTGCTTCCAGATGACATGAAGATGCTGCAGCCCACTGTCTTCCCTGTGGTGCCCCGTCTGCTCAACCGCGTCTATGACAAGGTGGGATGCTGCCGAGGGGGCGGGCTGGGGCGCTCCCACTCTGTGGTGCCACCTCGGTCACGGTCCAGGGCAGGCTGGGGTGCTCCCATGCTCTACCTCCACCTCAGACACCATCTGCCACCTTTCAGGTCCAGAGCGGTGCTCAGACTCCATTTAAAAAATGGCTGCTGAATCTGGCCGTGAAGCAGAAGATGGCTGAGGTCCGAAAGGGAGTCATCAGGAACGACAGTTTTTGGGACAAACTCATCTTCTCCAAAGTGCAGGTGCGGCTAACAGTCACATGATGCTACAGCTGATGTTTACTGTGTATACGTGATGAATAAACCTCTTGAATCTTGAGTCAGCCATGTGACATGCACAGGACAGATAATCTGAAAAGGTATGACTCCCATGCAGGCCTCCCTGGGCGGGCGTGTCCGTGTGATCATCACGGGGGCTGCACCCATCTCCCCCTCCGTCCTCGACTTCCTCCGGGCCAGCCTGGGCTGTCAGGTGACCTGTCCTCTTGTTCACTCTTCAGATTTAGAGCTACATGCTCTGTCGGCGCTTAGTGAGTCGCTCTGGCTAAGGGCGTCTGCCAAATGCTGTTAATGTAAATGTAAACGCGAAAAGGGAGCAGTGGCAGAGGTAGAGCCTGTGTCATGCTGGGGCGCTTGCAGCACGAATTGCTGTGGCTTGGTCAGTGCTTACCTGGCCTATGCTAACCTGGCGTATTTCAGTTTGGCTGGTGCTGGTCTGACATCTGTTGGCCGCTATGGGAACTGCAGCGCTAACCACCTCTCCTCTACAGATCTTTGAGGGTTACGGTCAGACTGAGTGCACAGCCAGCTGCACCTTTACCCTGCCAGGTGACTGGACGGCAGGTAAGCCACCTGCGGCTCACGTTTTGAGGTGGTGTGCTGTTTGCCTTTAGCCATTAGACTAGCTGCTTCCTGTTGCTAGCTTCCTGCCTTTTGCATGAGGTCAAGATTTAGATTTTTCGCATATAGATAATAAACATCTTGCCATAATACATCCAACACATTTGCCCTTTTAGGCTTTTATGCTTTGACCTGTATTGATATTTAAATAGGTATCTATGAATTTTAATCACTGAGGACAGGTAGTCCCCATCTTAGGAAGGAGATGCGTTCCAATGACCCCACTTGAAAACATTGTTAGTCGAGATGGGCTATCTAACACCAAAAACACAGAAAAAAATATGCACTCTAACACCGAGACAACTGAACTCTGACGATCGCTGGTGGGAGTGAGGCATCCCACCCTGCGGGAGATGTGTACATCCCGGCAGCGTCCCAACGTATCGCACCGCGTACGCTGCTATGTTTGCCAGCCACGCGAAACGCGAAGTATTTTTACAATGTTGTCGTATCACTATCGTCATCGTAAGATCGGTAAATCGTGAGTTGAACCATGGTAACCCGGGCCCCATCTGCATAAGCATGAAATCCATCTGAAAGACTAAACAGTATTTAGGCAATAACTTGTGCAGAATTGGCAGACACTGCAGTTTGCATTTAGCAGTTAGCATATTTGTTTCACACACGCCTTTGCACTTAGGACACGTGGGACCCCCCATAACCTGCAATGTGGTGAAGCTAGTGGATGTTGAAGAAATGAACTACTTTGCCTCAAACGGGGAGGGAGAGGTACCCCTTTGCCTGCTCATCCAGATGCTTCTCACGTGTGACACTAGCTGTCTGTGGACAGGCTTTCAGTAGTCAGCAGTTATAATGAACAATATCCTGCTGTCCTTTGCCAGGTCTGCATTAAAGGTAAAAACGTCTTCAGAGGCTACCTGAAGGACCCAGAGCGGACAGCTGAGGCCCTGGACCAGGACGGGTGGCTGCATACGGGTGACATCGGCAAATGGATGCCGGTATGACATCAGCTGGCGCACTAATGCATCATCCACCTAAAAACACCTTCACGGAGAGCCCAGTGCTGCTGGCCAATCAACGCAGGTTTCATTCTGATGCTGTCCTATCACTCTAGGTTTCAGTGTTCTTCTGTCCAATCACTCTAGGTATTATTGTACTATATCCCTTATTTGGTTGTTATATGGATAAAATGGACACATTAAAATCACTATAAAACCACAGGGAGCAGAGAAACCCTCCTGCAGGGTCGTGTGAAGCATGACTGAGTTTGCTAGCAGTGATAAATGGGCGATAAATCTGCCAAGTTATGCTGCCGGGTGACACAAGCCGGTGACCCGAGATGCGAAGATACCACAGGACAGAGACCACTGACATCCTCTGCTTCATCAAGCATTTCCATTCAGAATAAAAGTGAGACACAGACAAGGTGGCAGTGCGCGGCTCAGCAGGGGCTCATGATCAGAACTGCGACGCGTCTGGTAGACCGTGGCTGTGTCGTGATACATTCCTGCGTCATTTACACAGAATCATACAAAACCAGGGAAGGAAAGCCAGATGACGACATGAGACAGATGCCAAAAACTAGGGAGCAGGGAGAAAAATAGCGCAAGGTCACCAATTGACCTTGGACGCCCCCCCAGCCCCCGGGCATGCTACCATCACAGAAAGAGTGGGCTTGTTTGCTAAAAGCAAGGTGTGAGCTTTGGTCGAGGGCAAAGGCAAAGTCCAGCAATCGGTGAGTCAGTTTTCCACGCCGGCCTTCTATGTGGGAAGGAAGGCAGACAGCATGGATGGTCAGAACACGCACTGGCAGAGGAATGGACAAGCGCGGCAGACTTACAGAGCATTTACAGAGCATTTACAGAGCACCATCAGCCTCAGTAGTTACAGTGTGTTATGTGTTAAGCTGTGGGGGAGCTTAATATCATCTACCGTGTTGCTGGTTGTGAAGCACTCTGGCTACAGCGCTATGATTGCAGTTTTGAATGTGCTGTATAAATACATTACCATTATCAGTGGCTTTCCCGAGTGTGAGCTGGCAGACCATCCCACCCAGTGGCAATTCAAGCTGCTGTTAATACAGAGATTGCAGAGCGTTACTAGTGCAACCTACCATATGCAAAGGCATGTATTAGTGTTTCAGTGTCTTGAATAGAAAGGAAATGGCAAAGTTTTCATATAAATTTCCACTTGAGATCTTCTTAGGGGGACAGGAAGCCACATTCCATCTCCCTTTCCTCTTGACTTCCATCTGCTCTCTCTCGTCTTCCACCTTCTACCTTCTCCAGAGTGGTGTACTGAAGATCATTGACCGGAAGAAGAACATCTTCAAACTGGCCCAGGGGGAGTACATCGCCCCTGAGCGGATAGAGAATGTGTATGTGCGGAGTGGTCCCGTCGCCCAGGTCTTTGTGCACGGGGACAGCCTGCAGGTGATTCACTGGAGCAGTCTGCAGCTGCCTCTCCCTCATCAATGTTCTCAAGCAGCAAATTTCACAGTGGGCCAGAGGGCAGGGTCTCATTTGCTCTCTGGATGAGCTCACACACTCTTCCCACTTGCCCTCAGGCTAGCCTCGTCGGCATCGTGGTGCCTGACCCAGAAGTACTGCCAGGCTTTGCTGCAAAGCTGGGGGTCAAAGGTTCTCTGGAGGAGCTATGCCAAAACCAGGTAGGAGAACCAGCACTCACAAGCATACAGCCCCACATCTGCTTGAGGGTCACTCACTGGCTCATCTCCTGCCCTGATGCACTCAGGAGCTAAAGAAAGCCATCCTCTCAGACCTGGTGAAGCTGGGAAAGGAGGCGGGGCTTAAGTCTTTCGAGCAGGTTAGTAACCAATCAATGTGCAGCTTCCTGTATGAATGAAACAATCACAGCTGAGATATCCCCCAAATATATGTCAAGGTGAAGGACCTGTACCTGCATCCAGAGCCTTTCAGCATCCAGAATGGGCTACTGACGCCCACACTCAAAGCCAAACGGGCTGAACTGACCAAGTTCTTCAAGAACCAGATCGACAGCCTGTATGCTAACATCCAGTGAGACCGGATGACACCAGGGCCGTGCAGGTAAGGGTGGCCTGTATGCTAACATCCAGTGAGGCAGGATGAGGCCAGGCTGGTAACATTGTACGCTAACATCCAGTGAGGCGGGACGAGGCCAGGGCCACGCAGGTAGGGGCGGCCCGTACGCTAACATCCAGTGAGGCGGGACGAGGCCAGGGCCACGCAGGTAGGGGCGGCCCGTACGCTAACATCCAGTGAGGCGGGACGAGGCCAGGGCCACGCAGGTAGGGGCGGCCCGTACGCTAATATCCAGATCCCTAGCATTGCACTGAGGAGGGTAACTGCCTCCCTGTACAGCAGCAAAACTGAACGCCGTACATGAAAAGAGACAATTAGGAAGGTGCCAGACACATTATTGTTATTCGGGGTCGTTTATTTCCTGTAATCAACAGTGCAGGTGACAGTTTCTTTTAGAAAATATAATAAAATAAAAAGTGTCATTTCTTCTGTACAAAAAACAGCGAGAAGACCATAACTAAGCCGGCGGAGGAGGAGACGGGGCCCCCTTTGGGGGGGGGCCCAGATGGAGGGTCAGTCATCCTTCTTGCCGCTGCTGGCTGCCGAGCTGCCGGGGGCCGAGCTGCTGGCCGCGTCGTATAAGCACTTCTCCACACAGCGGCGAGGGAACCACCCCCGCAGGCGCATGCCGGCTGCAAGGGCACCAGGCAAGGTGTCAGGGCCGCATTCACACCCAGCAGGACACACTAACCGTCTGACGCAGATTTTCAAATAAAGAAGTACAACAATATGATGATGGTGGTGATTATATCTGCTTCTGGCGCCCATACCTTTGGCCTGATCTTCATCCAGAACCTTGTCTCCATACATCCACCACCTGCAGCAGCAAAGAAAGGGAGGAGAGCCTCAGGCGAGTCAGCCGGTCCGCCTACACCTGGCATGGAAGCAGCCGCACTGTGCCGACACTCCGCCGGAGTCGGTCTGAATAAAGCACACTGTGCCACACTCCGCCGGAGTCAGTCTGAATAAAGCGCACTGTGCCGACACTCCGCCGGAGTCAGTCTGAATAAAGCGCACTGTGCCGACACTCCGCCGGACTCAGTCTGAATAAAGCACACTGTGCCACACTCCGCCGGAGTCGGTCTGAATAAAGCACACTGTGCCACACTCCGCCGGAGTCAGTCTGAATAAAGCGCACTGCGCAGACACTCTGCCGGAGTCGGTCTGAATAAAGCGCACTGTGCCGACACTCAGCCGGAGTCGGTCTGAATAAAGCGCACTGTGCTGACACTCTGCCGGAGTCGGCCTGAATAAAGCGCACTGTGCAGACAATCTGCTAGAGTCAGTCTGAATAAAGCGCACTGTGCCGACAATCTGCTAGAGTCAGTCTGAATAAAGCACATTGTGCCGACAATCTGCTAGAGTCAGTCTGAATAAAGCGCACTGTGCCGACAATCTGCTAGAGTCAGTCTGAATAAAGCACACTGTGCAGATGCACATTTTAATAACTGGAGTAATATGCAAGCAGCTGTGGTCTGCTGGATCTGATTCTGCAACCTCAAATGAGGTACCTGAATTTCTCTGCTACCTGAACTCCTCAAGAAGAACATCCAGCATTGTAGTACTTTGGATTTGGTGCAAGACTAGGCCCAGGACTAACCAGGAAGAGTTTAAGCACTAGAAATGGTGTGCAGATAAGGAAGAGAAATACTAGCTTAGCGACAGACTGCTTGCTGCACATCTAAAGGCAGGTAGCAGGAACAAGCAACTGATCTGCTGGATCTGCTCAAACTCACTTGGTCCCCCTGGTGGCGAACACAGTCTCCCCGCGGCTGAGCGGGATCCTGGGCTCCTCAGTGCATGGCGTCCTGATCAGTGTCTGCACGCCCTTCCCCAGCGGGCAGCAGGCACCGCTGTAGTCCTCGATCACCCGGTACTGGACCTGAGGAGTCAGCAGGTAGCACAAAGAGGCTGAACTGGCCGAAAGAACAGGCAGGTTCCTCCTGTGTGCCAAATGGTTCTGGAGCAAAGCATATGAGAGGCAGGCACAGGCTGTGGTGAATGACTACAGCACAGGAGGCACAGTGGCCTGTGAATCACCATGGCACAGGCACACAGGGCGCAGTGAATCACTATGGCAGTGAGAGACCTAGGCTGCAGTGAATCATGATAGCACAGACAGGCCATGGTGAATCACTATGGAAAAGGCAGACACAGGGTGCAGTGAATCACTATAGCACAGGCTGCAGTGAACCATGACGGTGAAGTTAGGAAGAGGATATGGTGAATCGCTATGGCAGAGCCAGGCAGAGGCAGCAGTGAATCACTACAGCGCCGACAGAGACAGGCCACAGTAATTCACTATGGGCAAACATGAAATGTAGCTACTTACACTCCGAACCCGCTTGTCAGCTTTCTGTTTTAGCTGTTCGATCTGGAAGACAAAAAAAGACAACACACAAAATTAGGGCTGCTATCAGGCTATTGCTCTGTAAGAGTGTACACATTAAAGTTTTAGTCTGTATACAGTATAACACAGACAGTCTGTCAGCTGATGGTCTAAAAGTAGACTTAAATTTTTAAACAATGACATTTCATGGTAACCTTAGATTACATGCAACGCTGACCCCTAGTGCAACAGCACAGACAATCAAACGTGTGTCCAGAGCAGATCGGAAAGCTCCGTTCCCATCGGAATACCCATGTCACTGCGAAGGACAACGTGGTTTTTGTGTGACTGCTGCCTCCCAAAAACAGGACCCAGAACCAAAGTGCTGTCAGGACTCTGTAGTCTGGCAACTGGGAAGGAGTCATGACTTAACCATGACGACAGAGGGAACAGCATCCAGCAGAAGCCACAAACGCAGGAAAGATGCACCAATTCATGTGGCAGGATTCCTACTCAGTGGTGAAGCTTTGCAGTTAATTACCTAGCAACGGTGAGGATATGAAATATCCATACTGGCAAGAGGGCATCTCTGTGATAAGCAAAGGAAAATGTACTATGAGATATTCACAAAACAGACAAGCTGCAAGTTTTGTGGTCATTCAGTGAGGCAGAGAGAGGCACACAGCCACTGCTCCTACTGAGATAGGCTCAGGCACAGGCTCAGGCTCAGGCCTACATACCGTCAGGGTGTGTGGTCAGTCAGTCAGACAGAGAGAGGCACACAGCCACTGCACAAAGGCTGCTACTGAGATAGGCTCAGGCACAGGCTCAGGCCTACATACCGTCAGGGTGTGTGGCCAGTCAGTCAGACAGAGAGAGGCACACAGCCACTGCATTCCTATTGAGATGGGCTTAGACTCAGGCTCAGGCCTACATACCGTCAGGGTGTGCTGGTGGCACCTGTCATGCACCGGCCACTCAAGCCCATCTCCCTCAGGGGTCCCGGACCACGTGAACACCTGCCTGAAGTTCTCCCACCGGCTGCCCAGGTCATACGGGAAGATGAAATCTTCCCCTGTCTGGTAGTACTGGATTCGGTCTTTGGCCTGTGAACCAAACATTTTCCTAGTGAATTATGCTGTGCTTTCATGTGGCTTCAAGGCCACATTGGCTGAGTGACAAGTCTGTCGCGTGATGCGGTATCTCTGCGGGCTTTCTTGCTCCTACAGCACAAGGCCACCTAGTGGCTCCTGTATGTTGTGCAGAGATCTCTAAAGCTACATTTGTCAGCAACTGACAGAAATTTCAATGTAGGGACTCTCACCTTTTCCTCGATCCAGGCTTCAATCGAAGTCTTATTCCTGAAAATCACTTTCATCTGAGTAAAAAGTGAAAACAGGTGAGATTCACAGGCAAAATGAATACGAGTGTGAGATCCAGCTGGGGCACAGTATACCTGTATGACAAAGAGCATGCCTACGGCGATGGTGGTGCCCAGCGCCAGGCCTAGGCCGAAGAGTGTGGCAGCGAAGGCGGGCACGCTGAACGGGATGATGGCCTGGGGACTGCGCTTTACAGCACTCATATCAATCTTCACCGAGCTCCAGCCAAATGAGATCTGCGGGTTAGAGTCAGAGTCAGGCACCTCAGAGGAGAGGCGAGACCGGGGAGTGAGACCCACACTCACCCTATCAGACAGCTGGGTGTACATGGTCATGATGAAAATGAAGGCTGCATGGATGCAACCGAGTGGGGCCAGGAGCAGGAAACTGGTGAAGTAGGCATGGTTCAGGTGGCCACAGCAGTTATTGATCCAAGGACAGTGGTGGTCCATCTTCATGACGCACCTGGGAGAGGAAACAAGCCAGGCACCATCTTAGCTGCTCGGGGTAATGGGTGTGATAGCATGTCACATAGAGACGCCCTGTCTCACCTGTTACACTTGCGGCAGTGGTGAGACCGCGGTGCTTTGAATCCCTGACACACCCGGCAGAACTGCAGGTATGCGCAATCCTGAACATTTTCCTGTTGGGGAAAAACCAAATCTATCACGGGTCCTTTAGCCAAGCCGATGTATACCCGTCACACTACACACATGCTGTCACATGTCACACATCCCGTCACACTACACACATCCTGTCACATGTCACACATACTACGCCATCTAACAGTCACATAACACACAAGCTACACCGTCTGCCAGTCACACCGCATGCATGCTACACTGTCTGCTCATCACACTGCACACATCCTGTCACACATACTACGCCATCTAACAGTCACATAACACACAAGCTACACCGTCTGCCAGTCACACCACATGCATGCTACACTGTCTGCTCATCACACTGCTCACATGCTACAACATCTGCCAATCCCACTGCATTCATGCTAAACCATCTGCTCATCCCACTGTACGTATGCTACACTGCCTGCATGCTACACTGTCTGCTCATCACACTGCACACATGCTGCACTAACTGTCACACTGCTCACATGCTACACCATCTGCCAATCACACTGAATTCATGATAAACCATCTGCTCATCCCACTGTACGTATGCTACACTGCCTGCATGCTACACTGTCTGCTCATCACACTGCACACATGCTGCACTAACTGTCACACTGCTCACATGCTACACCATCTGCCAATCACACTGAATTCATGATAAACCATCTGCTCATCCCACTGTACGTATGCTACACTGCCTGCATGCTACACTGTCTGCTCATCACACTGCATGCATGCTACACTGTCTGTTCATCACACTGCATGCATGCTACACTATCTAGCTGTCACACTGCACACAAGCTACAACATCTGCCCATCACATTGCATGCATGCTACATCATCTGCTCATCCCACTGTACGTATGCTACACTGTCTGTTCATCACACTGCATGCATGCTAGACTGCACACAGACTACACCATCTGACCATCACACTACATGCATGTTACACAGTCTGCCCATCACACTGTACACATGCCACACTGTCTGCTCATCATACTGCATGCATTCTACACTGTCTGCCTGTCACATTGCACGCATGCTACATTTGTCTTTCACACTGCACGCATGCTACACCATCTGCCCACCACACTGCACATATGCTACACTGTCTGCCAGTTACACTGCACACATGCTACACCGCATGCCCATCGAACTGCACATACTCTACACTGTCCATCTGTCACACTGCACACATTCGCTATCAGTCTCATACTCCTTGCCATTGTTACTACACACTATCCCTTTGACCACTGTGGTGGCTGCCTATATTCTGTGAGTAGCTTGAAGCTGGGCATAGTGGCCACATACCGGCTTCCAGCCCAGCGGGATGTAGCCAGGACCCACAAACATGGCATTGAAGTAGTTGTAAAGGATAAGCACAGTCCAGTTGATCAGCATGATGAAATTGATGCTCCCGCCTGTGGTATCAAGGGGCCAGAACCAGATAACAGAGTCCAGTATAGCCACAGAGGAGCACACCCCGATGACAGACAGTGCAATCACTGGACCCCAGTGGCACAGCCTACGGAGCTCCTGAAGGTTTTCCAGCTTGACAACGGCAGGCAGGATACTCATTTGTGTGCGGGATGCTGACAGCAATATTGAGATGGTGGGGTGAAGGTGTGTGTGTTTCTCACCTCCCTCCCCGCAAAATCAAAGTGGAAGAACACAAAAGGACAAATGATGATGAATGACTGAGTCTTATCATCAGAAGTTTCCAGAGACACGCTTCGTCACGGGTAATCCAAGCCGGCTGTGTCCCAGAGTCCTCTGCTCCGATGCTCCGTGGCATCCTTCTTCAACACTATCGCAAACTTCCTGTTCTCATGAGAGAGGCCTTCCTTCCAGCTGGAGGAAACAACCAATGCCTCATTTACAGTGTTAATGCTCAGAGTTACGACTGTGTTATCTAGCAAAGCAAGTGTGAGCCCGTCAGAGCATGAATAGAAAGGAAAGTAAACCCTCTAAATCAGTCTAATCCAATTTAACCAAAAAAGTGATGACACACTAAACACACAGACTCATTGTTTTTCTGCCCAGGGACATAATCACTGAACAAAAAGGTTAGTCCATACATTTCTAAATGAACAAACTATCTAATATTCAACTTCGCTAAATTCAGAAAGATTACGTAAATAAAACATACTCCACATTTAATTCAATTAAAACACAGATGTAGATACATATGCAAGTATACCAAAAGCTACTAAAGTATTATTACTGGCTAAATTTGATTATCTGCAATAGCAAACCAATAAAGGCTTATATGATAATCACTGCAAACGATACAATTTTGTAATTAATTAACCATGTTTCCTGTGTGAATCAAGGAGCTTTCTTTAGCTAATCTGGCATCTTACTAAACAAAAATAGAACTGATTTTTACTCGGAAACCCGTACCAACGATGAACTAACACAAATTTATCAAGGTAAAATCTGAATGACATGACATTTTAATCTAAACTAAATAAACACAGATCTTTTGTCAGTTTTCTTCCGCGGAGCCCCTTCCAGTCATTTTTTACCGCCTGTCTCATGTTTTTCCATGTCATCTTACACCTCATGTGATCACCATGAAGTCGCAAGCTCTCTACTGCTTACACAACATAAACGACAGAGAAATGCTCAATGTTTCTCATATTTAGTAAAGAATAGTCATTAAACATGCACGATAATGTATTTTATATTGCAGAAATTACATCATTTAACTGTTCCTTTAAAGGGAACCAACCTCCACCAGTTACTTCCTGGTTTGTTCTTCTCGACAGCTTCTCCAGATACTTCCTAAAAGTGTCACACGGTTATCTGTCCGCCCACTTTGGTGACCGAAAGGTGAGCCGAGTCAATGCATTAATCGTAGGTCATTTTCCACGCATACGCGTATTTTCCATATCACCTATAAAACCTAACTGTACGATCTTAGGCTAAAAGTATTAATTTGTTGAGTAAGGAAAAAATAAGTGGAATAATATGTTTACTTACACAAAATAATAGTTTTTGAACCGCAGGCGTCACTTACACCTTGGTTTACGACCGGACATATTTTACGGTAACTCCGGAAGTGACGTAGGGTGACGATTGCCGGATTGTTGACTTCGCGTCGTCGGTCTCGAGCTGTCGAATTACTTTGGAACTGCAGCAGCCGACATGTCGTCGGATTTCGAAACATACGAGCAGGACTTCGCTACTCTGACGGCGGAAGTGACCGGCAAAATAGGGAGAATTCCCAAGCTCGCTGGAGGTAGGTTAACTAAGCTGAGCTTGACGACTGGTTAGCTGGTTACCGCAAGCTAGTGCTTGTCGGCTGTTCACCCGCGAGCTAATATTACTTAAAATGCTTTACACTTAGCTGTCACGGAGCTATAAGTGTATCCCACTTTACTGCGAGCTTTCAGTGTGACGCTAGTTAGTTAGTTAGTTGGTTGGAGTAGGCGGGGGACGAGTTGACAGTTTGTATCTGCCTCGCGGTTTAAATGGTAACTTCATGTTGTCCCTAACAGGCTCCAGTATGTCAGCAGCCCTTCGTTCTCGTGCATTGAAATAGAGCCGGCGTTTGGCAGTCTGTAGCTGTGCCTCTTCTGGGAGGCCCGCTGACGGCCCACATTATTGGATACTGGGTTGGAAAACGGTGGTCTATGGTGAATTCAGTGCGTTTCTGTGGAATGGAGCGCTGTCATGTAGCGTTTTTTCTGTGCAGTGACTGGGCCCATGGCAATGGGTGCAGCTCCTAACATGAAGGGGCTGATAGTAAACAGAATAAGACAATGTGGCATAAATAGTGCACTATACAATGTAAACATGGTAATACAAATGTCAGACAGTACATCTGACTGGCGGGACCTCTGGCTGCTTTGGTTAATCCCTGTGTGACTGTCGGGCCCTCTACCCGCTTTGGTTAATCCCTGTGTGACTGTCGGGCCCTCTACCCGCTTTGGTTAATCCGTGTGTGACTGTCGGGCCCTCTACCCGCTTTGGTTAATCCGTGTGTGACTGTCGGGCCCTCTGCCTGCTTTGGTTAATCCCTGTGTGACTGTTGGCCCTCTGCCCAATTTGGTTAATCCCTTTGTGACAGTTGGGTCCTCTGCTCGCTTTGGTTAATCCCTTTGTGACTGTTGGGTCCTCTGGTGCTTTGGTTAATCCCTGTTTGGCTGTTGGGTCCCCTGCCGCTTTGGTTAATCCCTGTGTGATTGTCGGGCCCTCTGCCCACTTTGGCTAATCCCTGTGTGACTGTTGGCTCCTTTGCCCACTTTGATTAATCCCTGGATGACTGTTGGCTCCTCTGCCCACTTTGGTTAATCCCTGTGTGACTGTTGAGTCCCCTGCTGCTTTGGTCAATCCCTGTGTGAGTTTCGGGCCCTCTGCCCAATTTGGTTAATCCCTGTGTGACTGTTAGTAGTGATGCACCGAATATTCGGCCACCGAAAATTTTTGGCCGAAAATGGCCTAAAAGTGCATTTTTGGTTTTTGGCCGAAAGATTTGTATCACCGAAAAACACGGCCGAAACAGTATGTTGTGATGACGCAAACAGAAACTGGGGTCTGCACATGCTTGTCTGAAGCATCATGTCTGCGGTGTGGACGTATTTCAACATATTTAATTTTACAACCTTTCAGCA
>JAODKM010000040.1:322222-333678 GCA_026780845.1 Petrocephalus sullivani
TCCTAGATTTGACTCCTTTAAAATTGGGTGCGTCTTATATGCCGGTGCGTCTTATACGGCGGAAAATACGGTAAATGTCGGGTTGACACAAATTTGAAACTAATCCAACTCAAAGTGTTGTCTTTTAGTTAGTGTTTCCTGTAGCTGATCTTTCCTGATCTGCCTGCCTTCAACCGTGTATTCATCTGACGAGCAGAAACCATGCAGGTCTGTGCTATTATGTCTGTGTTAGGCTCTGTTGCGGTAATACAGTATGTTGCGGTATTTTTAAAGCTTGTCAATGAAATTAGTTATATAATTTCATTCTTCACCACTTATCTGGGGCTGGGTTGCAAGGACAGCACTCTAAGCAGAGATGCCCAGGCCTCCCCTCCATAGCCAGCTCCTTCGGGGGAATACCAAGGCCGTTCCCAGGCCAGCCGAGAGATATAATCTCTCTGGTGTGTCTAGGGTCTGCCCCGGGGCCTCTCCCTGGTTGTAAATGCGCCGACCCATGGCAGGGCAGGGAATAAATCGGGAGGGGGCGCCAACCCATGGCATAGCAGAGAGTAACCCAAGAGGGGGCACCAACCCATGGCAGGGCGGGGAATAACTCAGGAGAGAGCGCCAACCCATGGCAGGGCAGGGAATAACTCAGGAGGGAGCACCGACCCATGGCAGGGCAGGGAATACTCAGGAGGGAGCACCGACCCATGGCAGGGCGGGGAATAACTCAGGAGGGAGCGCCGACCCATGGCATGGCGGGGAATACTCAGGAGGGAGCGCCGACCCATGGCAGCGCAGGGAATAACTCAGGAGGGGTGCCAACCCATGGCAGGGCAAGGAATAACCCAGACACATAGGGTCATGGCGGAGACTGGAACCCTTGTCTTTACAGATGTGAGACAACCTTTCTAACCACTGCGACAAGAAGTAAATATAAATATGTCTTTAGGATTAACACTAATAAACCCACACTGAATACTAACTAAAACTAGTGGATTTCATATGAGAGTTGAAAATAACATGTAAATAAAAACAAAGTTTAAATCAAAACTGTCTCAACACTGCTTGGAGATGGTTTGTTTTTTATCAAGGTGAGAATTTAATTAATAATTTAGCGTTTCATATCTTGACTGAAATATCGGACGACACATCTATCGTGTCGAGTTATTTGCGGCTTTCTTTTTTGCACTCCATATCAGTGACTGACAGTGTGTAAGAGTCTCGCTGTGTTAGGCGGTGGAGTCGTCTCGCTGGCTTTAGTTTGCAAGGCGTGCGGTAACCGCAACCCGGGCCTGATGGAAGTGCTGTCTTCCCCGACCCGTATGACCTCTTTGTTAGCACTTCCTTATGGGATACAACCTATTCCTTACTCTTACTCGCCAGCCCTCCCACCTGCTGCAAAGAAGCTGGCCTTATCTGGCCGACGATCTGCCAGAAACACCGGCTGGCTTTACTCCAGAGCTTTTCGATCTGATCATTTCTATCCTGCATAAATGTTTTGTATGCTCTGTATGTATACTTTGTTTTGCTGGATTGCATGTCCTGCTGCAGAGAAGCACACTGTCTTCCTGACTCTTTGGCCTTTTTATGCATGATTGGCTGCTTGGTCAACGTGGATGTACAGGTAATCTCTTAAGGGACTTTTCACTGTTCACTGCACTTCAGCACCTGCCACGTGCTATGGTACTAATGCCTCAGTTTAGCAAAAGTAGCATGCTGTGGTTTTAATGGCACAGTTTAGCATAAGCAGCGTGCTATGGTACTGGTGGCACAGTTTAGCATAAATGGTGTGCTGTGTTACTGGTGGCACAGTTTAGCATAAATGGTGTGCTGTGTTACTGGTGGCACAGTGTAGCATAAATGGTGTGCTGTGATACTGGTGGCACAGTTTAGCATAAATGGTGTGCTGTGTTACTGGTGGCACAGTTTAGCATAAATGGTGTGCTGTGATACTGGTGGCACAGTTTAGCATAAATGGTGTGCTGTGATACTGGTGGCACAGTTTAGCATAAGCAGAGTGCTTTGGTACTGGTGGTACGGTTTAGAATCAGCTCTGTGGTTTAGATAAATGGATAAATGGTCAAATGAATGAATGTAAATGTAAAAGTGACACTGTGGTGCCAGCACTGAGCTCTGACACCAGCAATATGCTGTGGTACCACTGGCACAGTTTGACATCAGCGGCTTGTCGTTTAGCTTTTGCTATCTGATGTTGTCGTTCCTCATGAAAGGTGCTTTGGTGCTGAGCCCCTGTACTGAGGTTTCTGCACATGCTGGGAGGTCTGGGTGGGAGGGAGGCTGGCCTGTGAAGCTGCCGTAATGCATGGTGCTTTTTTTTTTTTTTTACTACAAAGCACAGGTTGATGTTTATTGCAGTGCTGCTTACAGGAAAGCCCTTCTGTCATTTACAGCTGTCCTCCCTGATAGAGTTCACAGAAAGCATGGCTATCATGCTGCCTGTCATCATAGGCAGCCAGTGCTGGGGCTCCTTTACATCTTATATCTTATGTATACATTCTAATTAATTGGTATTATTGCTCTCTTTGAGCCTAAAGTCCTTTCTAAAACTGTCCATGCAGAATGAGGTCACACCCATCATGGTGGTAATGATTGTCCAAAGTTGTTCTTCCCATTTTTATTGGAGATGGCACAAAATTTGTCTTAGGTCTGATTTTGATTTTGAGAAGAGAAATATTTCTTAAAATACAAATTGTGCAATTCATTGCCAAATTACATGTAATAAAGAAATTAATAAGAAAATTTGATCGGTCTCTTACTCGCTGGCCCCCGATATCCACTCCAGCATTTTTTGCGGGTATCAGCCTGATACTAGGTATCGGATCAATGCCATCTCTAGTTTTTATTTCGGGTCACAACTCCCAGACTTACTTTTAGATCTTCATAACGTGTAGTTGACGGTCCCGGGTCCTGATAGCGGTACATGCCTACAAACAGAGCTGTGCTCTCTCTGCTGGTTGGATTGTATCAGTTTCATACTGTGTATTTGTTAAAGTATAAGCTTTAGAGGTAGCGATAGCTGCTTTGTACAACTTTGCGGATACATTTTTATCGGTGACAATCTGAAAGTGAGCTTCTGATGCCGCTTAGTGGCAGCAAAGGGCAGGCTGACTGCAGATGACACCTTTCCTTGTGAAAGTGATTAGGGTTGTCACTATCGATTATATTAACAATTGAATAATCTGCCTATTCAGTTTAGCAGTCAATTAAATAAACATTTACATAGTATGCATGGCAATTTTCGCGAGGCAGGAACCAGCCCTTGACATGACCCACATCGCACTCACTCCCATCCACATACGCTCAATTTAGGCAGTACAAATCATGTTTTTTGGACTATGGGCGGCGTCTGGACAATCCTGCATTAACTCAAGCACCAGGCACGTTCAATTCAAGCAGCACTAGACGGTAAGATCCATAGGAGAGGTTTATGAAATAATTTATTTTTTATTTATTTTATATATATATACACTAAAAATGAAGCAGTAGTGCTATGTGGCTATTTGGTAAAGGAGAAGAATAAAAGCTGTAGAAGATATTTGGTTTAGCAAACACAGTAACTGTAAAAGTATTTGCTGGGTCTTTCAGACTTCCCAGGAACTTTGTATAGGTGATGATCTGGGTATTTTGTTGGAGAGATGGGGAGAGTGTGTAGGGAGGCAAGAGATTGTAGAGGTTAGGGGGTGTTGGAGGAGTAGGGATTACATGGGGGAAGGGGGGGCATCCAGGGAAAACGGTGGTGTTGTTGTATATATAGCACACTATATATCTAATTCATGAATTTCTGTACAAGAAAAAGATCAGGCTTTAGTTCTGATATATTGGTATCATAGAGGTGCACCGATCCCACTTTTTCAGTGCTGATACGATCTTGATACCTGAACAGATTGTATTGGCCAATATGAGTACTGATCCAATACCAGGGATTTTTTTTTAAACTAGTAAATTCAAATGGAAAAGAAAAGCTTTGGCATTGTTAGTTAGGCTGCTAGAAACATGCATAATGTACTGTTTCACCTTATTTGTAGATCTTCTTTTAAGCTTTTTGCAGGCATTTATAGTTCAATTTGAATATCTTCCAGGCGAGGATACACAAGGGGGGAATGCTTAAAATGCCCTACAATTTTTCTCCAACTGGCAACGGCGTCACTAATACTTTGTTGTGATCACAGCCCCCCCGTGTATCACAAACTGTAGTGAGTGTGCAAAGCAGCCCAAGCAACTCCCAAATCAGCCATTGCTTTTTTCATATTACTTGCATTGTCTCACACAATTGCGGGAGCTTTGTTTAGTGGAATTTTCCATTAAACACTACTTCTACCTCTCAAAATTTTGTTTGACAAAGATTTCAAATTGCTGTGCTACTACATTTTTGAAGCATAAAATACTTTTAGATTGTTGAGTTTGCATCGCAAGCATGCAGGTCAAGTTTGCTATCGTCACCCACTGATCTGATGTTCGTTCTTACGTTCCTCCTACTGCCTAAGGGTTCGCGCATGATGTCACAGCAGCCAGAAGTCACCGCGCTCACACCCGCTGAGTGGCAAACAGCGCATTAGCGCTCAGCTTGAAGCTCACAAAAAACACTTTCTAAAATCTGAAAGAGCTGTTGTGCGAAAAATACAGTAAACAGAGCAAACAAAGTAAATGTGATGCTTAACGCGATGTTAAAAAGAATATTATCGTACTGATAAGAATTACTATGTGAAACTATGTGAAAAGAATTTAAGTGAACTTATTTTATGCATGGTTATTGCCAAATGGTGTAATGTATACCTGTATCTCTACAAGATAATACAATAATAAACAATTCAAAAACAATTACACTGCTGGGCAAAACAATGAGGCAGTTCATAGTTTCTATACATACTTTTTATTTGAACAAATACAAGTGCAATAGTGTTAGCAGGAAACAACCATGTAACAAAATATTGTATATATCTAGTGCATATTTTAGTATGGAATGGCTCAGTTTGGAATGGCTTTTCCCTTGTTTGGGCAAGCTATCTGACAGCCTTTTGCATTGCGCTGCATCAATACTGTTCCACTCCTGTTTGACTGCTACCCACAGCTGGTCATTGCTCCTAAATTTTCAGCCAACAAGTTTGGCCTTGATATGCACCCATATATTCTCTATGGGTTTAAGATCTGGTGACTGCCCAGCCCAAAGCGTCACTGTCAGTGAATGGCTTGAAAGCTTGGAAGCAACCCTTTCCTTAATATCTTTTGGTAGTCCTTTGCATTAATGGAATTTTCACATCGCACCAACTCACCAATACCAGACGCAGAAAACACGCCCCATACCATTAGCCCACCTCCACCATGTTTCACCGTGGTGGAAAGGCAATCTGGGCTGAATTTCTCACTTAACCTACGAAAACAGCGTTGGGGAGCATCAGTACACAGCTCAAAATGTGACTCATCACTCCAAAGAACACGCTGAAACCACTGAGTGAAGTGTCAAAAATCTTTATGGATACCAGTAGTTTCCTTGCACATCTTTTTGATGAAAAACCAGCTTCCTTGAGCCGGCTTGTAATTGTTCTTCGTGATATTGCTCCATTTTGCTCATTTCTGAATTCCTGTGCTAATTTTGTAAGAAGTTTCTCACGGTATATATGGTAAATATGGACATCCCAATCATGAACTCCATTCTCATGTGCGATAGCACTTGCTTCTTTGTTTTGTACAACTCCAAAAATGGTGATGATGAAAGTGTGCTCAGGCTAGGATCGTTAAGTGCATTGTGAGCGCAGGGGGCAGGGGGCAGTTGTACTCGGGCACGGTGCTAGGCAAGTGGGCCTAGTATGAGTACACCCTTAATCCCCCTTTTCAGTGCTGTTATATTACATTCCCACCAGTAGATGGTGACATTGATCTAGGAATCCTGTCCCTGTTGCCTCTTCCTGCAGACAGGCTATTGCCACTTTGTAGAGATGCGGTTTGCTTTGCAGGAAGCACCACTGCATCTGTTAGCACAGAGATGAAGGCGGGTAGTGCCTGACCCACTGGATTTGTCCCATGCTTGTAGTGCATGCCGAGCCCATATACATACATACTTGTTCTGAGTGAGGTTGTGGGTCTCATACAGCTTCTTAGCAAAGCACTTCCTTTGTCCTCTTAATGGTGTTTTCTGAAGATGGAGGGAGAAAGAATTTAAAGTACCAAACTAAACAAACAGATCATCTTTATTAACTCTAGTGCTGCTCACGCAGTTTACAGTTTATGGAGAATTCTGAAGATGAATAATATTTAACAGAATATAGCATTTATATTAAAATGACATTAAAATTAAGTATTTTCCTATAGGTATTGAGAAGGGAGACTGCATATATTTCACGTAAATGAAAAACCTATTCCTTTGCTATCACTGATTGGTGATCATCTAATATTAGCTCATTATTCATATTATATTAACGTATAAACATTTTTTGCTGGTGTGACATATTGCATTTCAGAGATGCTGAGAGAGCTGAAACCCTGCCTAGTGTTTATTCGCCAAACTTGAGTATTTGCATTTTGAACCATTTGTTTTTAAACTGAGCTTCCAGAAGCTTTGAAATGCTTTTCCTTTGGTCATCATGGTCATATAGCTACTGCACAGCTTTCGTGACGATCACCTGCATGAACTTATGCTTTGTATGTTGCTGAATAGAGAGCCTGTTCAGATTCCCTTTCCTGCTGAAGTTGAGCTATGTGTTGTGCTCTTCCCAATAAACACACTATAAATACACTATACTTCCCAATAAAGACACAACCTCATTTTTGCTGTTTGTTCCTATTCTGGGCCAGGAAGGGAGAAGAGAAACCGGATTGGTTGCTATATAATATTGTAGCTGTGTTCCTGTACTGCACTATAAATGCATGCATCCACGGCTTTTGTGCTTTAAATGAAAATTAAAAACATACAGAAAAGGATTTTCATATTGTCAGTATTCACTCTCTCCGGCCAGAAGGTCTCCCTCGATGCTGCACCAGCATTGAGATGAGAGCCACTTACTCATCAAATGTATGTCGTGGTCCTTTTCATTTCAGAGAAGCGTGACAATCATCGAGAATTATCCACATTATACTTAGTGAGCGGTGGTCTAACTAGCTGTCAGTCATGCTAATGTCCGGTTGGAGACTGGTAATTTGGTTTCATATGAGGATCTGCTGGAATTGTAAGTGCCAGCTCCCTCTCTTACAGCAGGGGTGCAGCTGGCTGTTTGGAAGGCACGTTTATTTTTGTTTGCCATTGTGGTGGCATGACAGTGTCACAGCTTAGAGGAGGACTTCAGCTCTTACAGGAGGACTCCAGCACAGCGCTGCCTCTAACGATTTTATTTTGGTGCCGTTTCTGCCCAGCCGCTCTCATCATAATGTTTTACTTCTCTCTCATCTTATTACTGTCTTTGCCTTGCACACGATTAAATGTTTCGGTTTGGCGGCAGAGGTTCTAGACAGGGTCAGGTTTAATACAGGACATGTGGGTTGAGAGGCACCGGTCTGATATTTGGATCGGTGTCGGCAATAATCCCTAACTATTAGACGGATTGGGTATCGGCCATATGTGACCAATCCATGTCTGAAACTTACTTATTAAATTTTGGGCAGTCTGTAAAAAGATAGCTCCGATTTCCTGTGAAAGCGATCTGTACAATCAGTCGCACAACAGCTGTCTCCCATTTTAGACTCTGCCGCTCAGTTTGTCTGCCACTCAGTGGGTGCGAGCGCGGTGACTTCCGTCTGCTGTGACGTCACGGGCATACCTTCTGCAGCGCAGGAACACAAGAACATCAGCTTAGAGGGTGACGATCAAGAAGTATTATACACCTAGAACAACTAGTAGCGCATAAATTTGCAATCTTTTGAAAAACTAAATTCTGAGAGGTGGAAGAAGCGTTAACTGGATAATCCCACTAAATTAAGTGGGCGTAATTGTGCAATTGCATATGGGTAAGTTGGGAGTCGCTAGGTTGGGGGGGGGGGGGGGCTGCTGTCCTGTTGCCGGTGGGAGAAAAATTGCGGGGCATCTTAAGCATTCGTCACTTGCATTTACTCCCTTGGAAGATATTCAGATTGAATTGTAACTGTCTGAAAAACGCTTCAAACGATCTACAGACGAGGTGGAACAGCATGTTGTGTATGTTTCTAGTAGCCTAATGAAAAAATTTTCCCTTTGAATTTACTAGTTTAAAAAAGAGCTCTGGTATCAGATCGATACTCATATCGGCCGATACCCTCTGTTCAGCTATTGCGATTGTATCATTACTGAATTAATGATAATATTACAGTTTTTTAAAGTTATGCTGTTATTACAGTAATTATATAGAGCTCTTGTATCGGATTCTGTATCTGAATCGGCAGTTCGGAAGTTGGATCGGAACTGAAAAAATGTAGTTTGGCCCATCACTACATGCTGGAACACAACAGTGAAGGGGGCCTACAATGCAGGGACAGAGGTTCTGCAATGCAGGGACAGAGGTTCTACAATGCAGGGACAGAGGTTCTACAATGCAGGGACAGAGGTTCTACAATGCAGGGACAGAGGTTCTGTGTGGGGGAAGCATCATCTACTTTGTCTCACTGATTGTCTTTTGGACCACGAGGGCAGATAAGAATTGTTTAGTGCATGATAGGGGTGTAAATCGTTGGCCCCAAAGTAATTTGTGTCAATTGTGATTATTTAGGGAACTATTTGATGCAATGGAAATCTTTCATTCAATCTTTCATTAATTTGATTCAGACCTTTTTAACTTTACAAATGTGGACATGGGAACTTTATTTGTATTTAGAGACTATTAACGGATCACATCGCAAGTAGAATCTTGGAACATTTAATTTTTTTGGTATTATAAAAAAGCAAAAATAATTCAGTTTGATTGAATTGTTTCTTTGTAGTAAATGAGGACCGAATAGTCACCCAAGGCCTAGCTTTATTTAGGAAGATCGACATTTATCTGCTTACCTGCTACATGCTGTTTTCCATTTGTGCTCTGGATGTGCAGTGCAGCAAAGCTGAACAGTGACCTCTAGTGGCCTGGACATCCACTATCTGAAGTGGCATGGAGCCTCTAGCTCCAATGGGTTTAGTTGTTAGGACGCTAAGTGTGCCCCTGACCTTGATTTCTGCTTGAAGGAGACGTGTGTAGGTATGCACATTGCAAAATTTAAGTGAAAAGGATCTTCTGCAGCTGAGGTTTATATTGCATTGCAAATAGGATTGTAAGATGGGAATAAAAGCCAGGGGCTAGAGTAGTGCTCCGTGGATGGGTCCGTGTTCCGTAGCAGCTGCCTACGCCGTAAAGCCCTAGGGACCTTTATCGTGAGAGGCCCTTCATTAATAGCAAAAGAAAAGTATTCAGTAGAATGTTCAGTGGTTTGACTTAAATGCATTAAATGTAAACTTCCAGGAAAGCACATAATGAATGTCAAAGTTCTGTTGCATGAACAATCCACAGGTGTGGTCCATCCCTTGCTCATAAACAGCCAGTTTAATGGCGTGTGCTATGAGTGACACGTAAACGGTCATTCAACAGGTGTGTGGTCTGGTTGTGTCATCTGCATGTGACACTACAGAAGCGGCATGAAATGAGAAGATGAGTGCAGACGGTGAGGAGGTGATGGAAGGAGGACTGGTCTGGCTGCCAGAAGAACAGCGTTTTGTTTTTCTTTTTCTTTTTCTTTAAAAAAAATAAATCTGACTGATATCAAAACGCCGCTGTGTGTAAAGTCTGCAGGAGCAGGAATACTGCAAAGCAATTTTATCACCAAATTTTTTCTCCACGTGGTCTTTATTAAAAATCGGGCATTACAATTAGCAGTAATTATTAATATTGGCAAAAATATGTTTCAGCTATATCGCCCAGCTTTAGCGTGTACCTTAGAAGCCATTTGTTCTTTATGTGAGGTACAGCTTTCAAGCAGCTGAATGTTTTGAATGAGGTGACTTCTTACCACTTGGCTAGTACTAACTAAAAGAGGAGCTATTGTTGCTGAAGAGTTCAGTGAATCATATGTAAGTAGCTAGGGGCTAATGAGCAGCTGGTCCCCATCTCTCCAGGTATCCAGCGCAGTACAGCTCCCTCCTCCAGTTCTCTCTAAGCTCACCAGTGGCCGCCGGTGGCTGGAGGAGCCTTTCTGAATCCCTCCTGCAGATGGCTGTGTACCATCTGCTGTATACTTTTAGATTGGAAAACCATTTTGACCGATTCAGTGAAAGGACCAGTTCAAATGAATGATTAGCCCACGAATCGGATGTCCTCTTCATTCGCTTGGAGAACTGTTCTTAGTGCAAGTGGTGTTTCTTGGTAAGACCGTATCACATTGCCGTTGGCATACTGCTTTCTTCTGTGATGAGTGCTTTGCTGCTGACAGGGCAGTGCTTTGCCCCCCCCAGTGATGAGTGAGGGAGTGATGCTGCTGCTGACAGGGCTGTGCTTTGCCCCCCCCCCTTGTACGGGATGGGTGAGTGATGCTGCTGCTGACAGGGCAGTGCTTTGCCCCCCTCTCCGGGATGAGTGAGTGATGCTGCTGCTGTTCGGGCGGTGCTCCTTCCTCCCCCCTGGTGGTGGGGGGGGGAGGCGGGGGGGGGGGGGGTGCTGTTTCAGTCTAATTTGAGTCATCCTGTGACAAGCGATGAACAGCAGGATGCTACCACCTCATTGGCAGGTGAGGAAAGGGAAACACGGAGGCAGACCCCCCTCACCCCAAAGCACAGCCCGCCTATTCACACCATCCAATATTTTATTTTAAGTAGGTCACCCTAGGGTGTAACAGCAGGGCCTCAGCTGATGTGTGTTTGCTTCACTCGGGGTGTAATCTCATATCTTGTAGTATGACTCAACTTTGAATTTCTTGCTCATTTTTAATATATCAACACATTTTCTGAAATCTTTTACTCTTGTATCCTTTAGAGACGTATTTCCCATGTCAAGGAATGAAGGGTTAACCGTGTGTCGGCTGGCTCTCGTGCTTTTTGTATTTCTGTGTGTTCACTGTCTGCCGCACACACACGCACACACACTGAGGCAGAAATGATTCTGCGACCTTCCCGATGTCCCGCATAATCCATCCACAGAGACGCTTGAATCCACGTGGAATAGATGGTTCATATCTGAGATGGACCAGAGCAGCCTCGTCGCCTGTGTGCGAGAGGGTCTCCCCGGGTCGGAGGCTCATTCCCCAGACTCATCATGGCACAGGTGGGGGCAGGGGGCTGCTTTGTGTACAGGAAGCCTATCTGGGTGTCTCTCAATGCTATTCCTTTGGACGGCGTGGCGGCAGCGATGAATGAAAGCTGGGCGTTTTGTCTTCTGCCGACGCTTATGTGGCGGTCGCGCTCCCGTAGACGTGTGTGTGTTGGGGGGGGGGGGGGGGGGGGGGGGGGGGCTAGGCCCTGCTTCCGGGGTTGCGGGGGCCGTTGTGGGGGGGTTGCGGGGACCCAATGGGGGAAGCCGCCCCATTCCATC
>JAODKM010000040.1:359622-374803 GCA_026780845.1 Petrocephalus sullivani
GGGTGGGAGGGGAGGGGGGGGAGAGGGGAAATGCGTCGGCCCCCAAAACAAGGGAGGGGGGGGGGGGGGGGGGGGGGGGGGGGGGGGGGGGGGGGGGGGGGGGGGCGGCACAGAAGAGCTGTGTTTAATAAAATGTTTTAGAAGGAAATGGGAGACAAAAGGAAGGAGAGGCGCCCCATGGGCAGCACCTCACTGACGCATTAAAGAGCTGACAGATCAGAGGGAGCCCGGTTTCAAACCCGGCTCAAACGAGCCGAACGGGACGGGAGCCGGGCGCAGAGTGCAGGGAGAGACGCGCCGGTGACAGCCGACTGACGGCACTCAGGACATGCTCCCTGGGACGGGGCATGTGCTCTACTCGGGGCCCTGCCCCACCTTGCCTTCCACCTAGCTCAGGAGCCCACACCATTCTGGGGCCCACCCTGCTCTGCCTTCTGCTCGGCTCTACCTTCCACCCGGCTCTTGGGTCTACCTGATTCTGGGCCCCGTCCTGCTCTGCCTTCTGCTCGGCTGTACCTTCCACTCGGCTCTTGGGCCTACCTGATTCTGGGCCCCACCCTGCTCTGCCTTCCACCCGGCTCTTGGGCCTACCTGATTCTGGGCCCAGTCCTGCTCTGCCTTCTGCTCGGCTCTACCTTCCACTCGGCTCTTGGGCCTACCTGATTCTGGGCCCCGTCCTGCTCTGCCTTCTGCTCGGCTCTACCTTCCACCCGGCTCTTGGGCCTACCTGATTCTGGGCCCCGTCCTGCTCTGCCTTCTGATTGTCTCTACCTTCCACCTGCTTCTTGGACCTTCCCGATTCTGGGGCCCACCCAGCTCAATCTTTTACTCGTCCCCCCCCCGGCTCTGAGATGCCACCCCCCACCCCCCATGGTAGCGGGACACCTGGACAGATGAAACGGCTGCACTGCAAATTCAGCTGGTCTGTCCATCTGTCGGTCAGTGGGGGAGCTCTGGGCATTGTGGGGGGGGGGTGTATGAGGCCAAAGTCCGAAGTGTCCACTGCAGGTCAGGATCTGTCACAAATGGGTCAGCACCAGCTGGAATTCCAGCTCGTCTTAAATGCTGTCTTGTGTTTTTAAATCACTTCATGCACATCTCTTGAATGCATGGGCCTTTTAAATACATTGCCTCAAATCATGTATAAACTCACAGAAATGCATACATCAAAACAGTATTCTTAAAAAAAAAGCTTTCTCATATAGAGCTTCATTTTAATCCACAAACGCTGCCATCTGTGTATAATTAAAAGTGAGACATCCTTGGAGGAGAGCTATTGCATAAATTAGCTGGAATTATGTTGACTTTTTTTTATTTGTACAAAGGCAACCTTGAAGACTCAAAAAAGTGTTAAACCTCCATGTGGAGCAGACGGTTACCTTTTTAATTCAGAGCATGCAGCTGTAGTTCCTCTCTTCCGCAGACAGGCTGCGCCCTTGAGCCACGGTACACAGAGCCAGTGTCTCCCGGAATGCCGTACCGTGTGAAGCAGCAGCTCAGGGTCACTCCACATTTCACACATGCTTAAATTCTCCATGCCCACAGTGAGCTGCAGAGGGAAGTGCGGCTTCCTGCACGGGGCCTCCATTCTGGCTTTTCTGTGTGTGCCCGTGTCGGGCTGTCAGTGCACGTGACTGTCTGTGTGTGTTGCGTGCGTGCGTGCGTGTGTGTGTGTGCGCGCGCGCATTTTCAGCCACTTTTTAGCATTTGTATGATGCCCTTATCAGTTTTATACATGTAAATGTTGAAAGATGTGCATTTCAAACATTTGTCTGTTCAGTAATTTGCCCTGGAGTTGGCACGGGGGCTGCATACACCGTATGTCCTCCAGCCAGACGTGAAGAGGTTGCTTTGGACTGCCATTCGGCCAGCAGAGTTTACAGTGTGTCGCAGTCAGGCGGCGTCAGGGCTGATGGGTATGAAAGGGTGCAAACGCTGCTCTTCCTGGGCGGCGAGTGACGCACTCCTAACTTCCTACATGTCTGAGTTACTCCTTTGTAAAATCAATAGAAGTTTTCTGTAATGGTGAAGGATCGCTCCCACCTTCGGACTAAAGAAAGTCATGTAGACCCAGTGCATCATGTAGTTAGCTGGCTTAAATCAGATTACAGATACACCTGCTTTCTCTACTGTGTGTGAGTGTGACGGTGAACGGCAGTGAGCAGGCATCGTGCCAGGCCCGCCCTGAGAAGGAGGACAGACCTCACCCGAACCTCGCAGGAGTAGCGCTCCTGCCTGCATGTTTATACGCGTGTACAGCAGCAGCTGACACGTAGGCACGTGTGCGGCACCGACGTCGTATGTGTTACCCGTAATTAAGTTCCTGGCTCTTCTTTCTTAGCATCCAGGGACGCTTGCAAGGAGAGGCAGCCTTCAGACACAAAGAGCATGTGATTAAGATCTTTACAATTACACGCATGGAGCTGCGCCTCTGTCAGCGCATAAACAGGCGCGGCGACACCCTCCAAGGTGACCGCTGCCTCTTCCTCTTCCTCTTCCGAACGGAGTGTGTTGGTTTCGTTATATTAATAAAAGCACAATATGACCATTCATATTCGTCCCAGGTTCGGTTTGTGTGGTACTTCGTGTTGAAAGACAGCTATGTCTCCACTGACATTCAGGGGTCATGGATCTAAAATTCGTTTACACTGGTGGTCTTTGTCATGGATTTGATACAGCCATTAATTCACTCATTATTCAATTGATGTTAGTGAGCTGTTGGTAGAGCAGCTGTTAAGTTACTCGGTACTGATTGGACGGTAGCATGCTGTTGGTAGCGCTGATAATTTACTCGTTACCGAAAATACGTCAGCATAGTCTAGTTACAGCAGTTAATATACTTGTTATCGAATGGACTTTAGTGTTATGTTGATAGAGCAGTTAATTTACTTGTTGCTGAATGGAAGTCAGCATAGTGTCAGTAGAGCAATTAATTTACTTGTTACTGAATTTACGGTAGCATGGTGCTAGTATAGCAGTTAATTGACGTGTTATTGATGTGATGTTAGCGTGGTGTTGGTAGAGCAGTTCATTTACTTTGTACCGAATGGACCGCCAGCCTGTTGTTAGAACAGTTAATGTACTCTTTACTGCATTGAAGTTAGCGTGGTAGAGCAATTTATTTACGTGTTTCTGAATTAATATTAATATGGTTTTAGTGGAGCCACCATTTGCTTTCCTGTAAATTGATGGTTGTAGTAGAGCCACTCAGTCTTCTCACTGATTAAAGGATAATTTTAGACCAGATCTTTAATTTAGATTTAATTCTAAATTCTGCTTGCATGTAGACCTGGTTTCTGGGCCTGGCGCTATGTACGCCACCTGGATTTATTTGGATCAGCAGAGTCCCTTGCTAGGCCCAGGTTGCCCGTGAGGACCTGACTGAGCAGAAGGCCTTCCTCAGAACTGGCACCTGAGCCTCTCCCAGCGTGGGACAGCCTTCATGCCCCCCCATTCCCTCCTTCCCCTCATCCCTCGCTCTCTGGCCAGGTTGTGTCCTACTTTTGCCCCGTGGCATTTGAGGAGAGTCCGCTTTGATCCCCTGTATTCGGACACATCTAGGATGCTTGTTTACATGTACATTTCACTAATGGTAGTGGAGTTCATGTTTGTAGTTTTTAGACTGGTGCCTGCCCCTGGTTTGGTGCTTGCTGTAGTTTGCGTATTTCGCCGGCCTGTTTCGGATGGCGTGGCGGCCTTCCTCTCCCAGGTGGGCATAGGAGCAGCTTTGTGCGAGTTCATGCCCCCTGGGCACCTGCCACCTCCCACTTCAGAGTATCAGACAGGCAGTCGCATTTCGATGGCTCAGCCCAGTCCGAGTGATTAAATCCCTTAAATTCTTTAAATTGGTGTTTGTGCATGTCCTCATGCCTGCTAGGTTCTATCATTGGAAAGCCAGGGATTCCGTTTCAAGGCAAGTGCCTGACTGATCGATCCGACTGGATCTTTGGAATTGGGCCAAAGCGGCTTTCCATAGTAAAAGCCGTAAGATCGTAATTTGATATATTATTTATATCTAATATATTATTAGATGTTTTATATTTGGCCATTTGAGAGGCTGGCTTCGCTGAGTGTTAGCTAATCATCACCATCATACCTGCTTTGCAAAGCGCTCTAATGATATGATATCTATTGATATGTCTTCATATCAACAGACGTTGTCAACCATGAGGGGGGGAACAGGACTCCCTCATGATGATGGGGGGGGGGGGGGCTTCACTGCTCTGCGATGACGCTTTTAGCATGATGTCAACAAGTCGCTGATCGACCTTAACGACATGGGCTTGGAGAAGTGCGGGAAAAAGGGAATATTGTAGCAAAAGCTAATCACATGGAATTAGTTTGTACCTTGATTACACTTAATTCAGTATTGAGTACCTTTTTGCTTGTGACTCCATATTTCTGCCTCTGAAAATTTGATCGATAACTGCTATTCTTCTGTCTAATATCTTTGGGGGTGGTGGTGAAACTTTCCAGGGTTGCCAGCTCCCACATCTGGCAGGACAGCTTTAAGACTCTCACACTCACGCAAAAAATCTTATGGCGAATGTATATTATTCCATTATAAACCTGAAATACAGCTACATTCAAAGCATTGGGGTAGTTTGCAAACCCCGACAGACTACAGGCTAATACAACTGTTACATTACATATATGTAAATGTGTGTGCAGATTTCTCTCGAATTGAAAATCTCACATAAGCCAGCTGACCAAATCTGGCAACCCTGCAGCTCATATTAACAGAAAAACGCTACATTGTTTTTAATCTGTTGAAAACGACCAGATTTAATAATGAATTATAAACATGTCACGGGTCGTATAAATAAAAGCTATGTCCCCTTTTGATCGCGATCAATCCCCCAAATAACTAACAAATAATTAAAGGGCAGTCTACCCCAATACTGAAAACAATATTTTTTAGATGGGCTTTAGTGCTGTCTATCCATCTAGGTTGTTCTGCTGGGAGATGCCTAGTTTTGGTGATATCGGCCGTATAAATGTCGGGCTTCTCTTGAATATATTGGGAGAGATTGGCATTCTTTCTGTGGTGATTAAAGCACCAGAAAAATTAATTACAAAAATTCAATAGCAGTGACTTCTACTGAACTCCACTCACCAGTCATAGCACTGAGCAGAAGGTATCGTTTTGATGCTTGTATCTTCTGGGCAGTGATATGATTACTGTGTGAAGTTCAGTCCCATTGCATTCGATATTTTAAATGGATAGCACTGAAGCCCTCTAAAACCATAATCTTTTTCAGGTTTGGAGTGCACTGCCCCTTTAACAAAATGATTTGGTTATCCTCCATTTTGTAGGTGGTGGTGTATTTTCATATAAAATTACATGCTTATTTAGCAAAAAGGTCACAGTTCCTGCTGTGTGGTGAGGAAGTGGCACACGCAAGCTCAGAGTTAAGAGCAATGAAAGTTTCTGGTTGATATGTCCCAGGAACTAGGTTCCTGAACTTTACCGGTTGGATCTTGCGTGAGTTTTTATTTCCTAATTGCTACACTGACATTAAACATTTTCGAAATGGAAGTTGTAGCACACCAGTGTTACTGGTACATACATTTCTGCTGCCCAGTTGCGGCTTGTTGTTATTTCTACTTGATTCTGTTCAGTGCAGAAGCGGTGTCCCCATGTGTACGAGCTGTCTGTTGTTAGCTTATGAGTTAGGACTCGACCTTCATGACATAAAGTATTTGTTTAATTGTTTAAATCTTCACACGGGTATATAAGTATGGGATCATGTCAAAGTGTCTGTCCATTTAAAAACTTGCTAAGCTAACCCCAGCATTTAGTTACCATGCAATACACCCGAGCATTTTTCACTCAACCACTTGCACACTTTGTATAGCTAATCAACATTTCATTCACTTGTTTAACTTACTTAATCTAGCAATTCATTAAGTGAGCTGGTGGTGAAATTTAATGGCTGAGGTACACCTGAAGAGAGGTTTGGGAACTGAAGCGATGTTCATCTAGTCACCCAGCTAGAGATCAGTAACTTTTTTGGAGAACTGGAAATTCTTACTAGTTTTTATTGTGTTGCTTTTAATTTGCATATGTAATACCCCCTCCTGCCACCAGGTGTGCTGCTGCTGCTCGGACCTTTGGCATCCACAGCTGTCTCTAGTATTCAAGCCATGGAATGTTTTTGCTATATTCACATAGCCTTTCATTTATCTTATAAAGCATAACGGTACATCACAGGCTGGGGTTAGGCTTAGGGTTAGAGTATCAGGGCTAGGGTAAAGCTTCTTCTGAGATAGAGAGGTGGGATTTTTCCCAGTGACAGGTGTGGCTTTGCTGTCATATAGGGCCTCTACTCTACCCCTAGGCCCCAGAAAAAAAAAGAATCGTTACACCCCTAATTGATATCCCCCTCACTGTGACTGTGAATGAATACTTTACAAATCAATTGGAAAAATCCATCTTACTGATTCAGTGTTCCGTTTGAAAGTGCACCTCCTGTTGTACTCAGGCTGGAGAGCCTCTTGAAGGAAACCCAGTGGTCCAACAGACGAGTCCACTGATCTCAGAGCCATTGCAGCTGCCTTCTTTCCGCAGGGCCCCAGTTTCAGATAGTGGTCCATGCCAAGTGCAGGGAGTTCCACCGGGGCACCACAGCGCCCCCTACGGCGGGGGAGGTCTGCGTGCAGAAGCAGCTCGGTATGCGATGCAGCTCTGCGTGTGCGGCCCTGCGCCAGCATTAGCATAAAGGCGGTGGCGCTTTGTTTGGGATTCTCAAAGGTGCATCAGGCGCGCTGCTTAACACGCTGTGACAGAGGTGATGTCTGAATGAATCATTCATGCTCCCTCACATGACCGTTCCCTGAAAAATTCATAACACAATGTATTTTTTTTTCCTCTTTCTTTCTGATTAGTGTACGAGCATTGTGTGCATGTTTAGTTGTGGCCCAGAGAGGGTCATCTTTGTGTCCTAAAACGAAGCTGCCCTTGTTGACGTCTACCTGCCTTGCTGCCACCGCAGGTCATGCGTGCTTGTGAATATTGTGCTGTGTGTCAGGAATATAATGCTTGTGTTTTCATTAAATTCTTATGCTCATTGCATCTTGTTTTCCATAATAATAGTTGCTGGGTAGTCCTCCGACCTGAAGATGGGGGTACACACTCATCAGTATACATGCATCCGTTTTTATGCACTAGATCACAAAAAAATAGTGAGCTGCATGGACTGTATTTTTTCCTTAATTCTGATTTACCTCTGATGTGCCTTCTTTTTAATGTAAACAGTACATTTTTCAAATCTGAATTTGTGATTGGATGTTGCTGTCGCCTCACAACTCCAGGGTTTGGGGGTTAAATCCTACCTCCAGAGAGCTATATGCAGTTTGCATTTGGCTGCTCTGGTGAGACTTTGTGGCATCTCTCTGTTGCTCACGGTGTGCATGACTGTGTTCTGCGTGTCCCCCTGCCGCCTGCGCTGTGCTGCCTGGCTTCCCATCTGCGGTGTCCCCCTGCCGTCTGCTCTGTGGTGCCTGGCTTCCCATCTGCGGTGTCCCCCTGCCGTCTGCGCTGTGCTGCCTAGCTTCCCGTCTGCGGTGTCCCCCTGCCGCCTGCTCTGTGCTGCCTAGCTTCCCGTCTGCGGTGTCCCCCTGCCGCCTGCTCTGTGCTGCCTGACTTCCCGTCTGCGGTGTCCCCCTGCCGTCTGCGCTGTGCTGCCTGGCTTCCCGTCTGCGGTGTCCCCCTGCCGTCTGCTCTGTGCTGCCTGGCTTCCCGTCTGCGGTGTCCCCCTGCCGTCTGCACTGTGCTGCCTGACTCCCCTCCGCGGTGTCCCCCTGCCGTCTGCTCTGTGCTGCCTGCCTCCCCTCCGCGGTGTCCCCCCGCCATCTGCACTGTGCTGCCTGGCTTCCCATCTGCGGTGTCCCCCTGCCGTCTGCTCTGTGCTGCCTGGCTTCCCGTCTGCGTTGTCCCCCTGCCGTCTGCACTGTGCTGCCTGGCTTCCCGTCTGCGGTGTCCCCTGCCGTCTGCACTGTGCTGCCTGACTCCCCTCCGCGGTGTCTCCCTGCTGTTTGCACTATGCTGTCTTGTCTATGAAAGGAACACACTCTCTGTAGCACATTTGTTCCATGCCCTGATTGTTCCACGATTTCCCCACTTGCTGTCTGCTCTCTGATTCGTCGGTGGTCGCCCCGCTCCCTGCATGCGCTCTGCCATTGGTCTTCCGCAGCCTCTGTGCCCTGGTGCTAATTGAGATGAGCCTTTTCCTGACAGGAGAGGGAGGCTATTGAACCAAGCAGGTTTGCTTTCTCTAGAGAGAAGGAGAGTATTAGGGAGGGAGTTTCAATTAGGCAGATGGATGGTGAAGATGAGCGGCATCTCCCTCTCCTGAGCTCCTTACAGTGCTCCTCCTCCCCTGTCTCTGTATGGCTCCCAGCTGTCAGGCCCAGCGACTGATGGCAGGGCTTCTGGACCCGGGCCACTCTGTGCGGAGTGACCGAAGCCTGGAGCAGTCCCTACGTCATCGTGTACCTCCATCATCCTTAGTCTGGCTGCTTGGCCTTTTGTCCACGTTCACTCAGTTTTACCCATTTAAACTGTCGGTTTCAATGGCAGCCACTTCACCTTAAACACTACGCTAAAGGGTCCAAAGGCGGGAGAAGTCAAACCAGCTAGGGAAAATTCGAGAGTGCAGAGAGTAGACGGATGGTTTAGGGCCTTCAGCAGATTCTGTGAAAATGTGACCTTACCATGGCCATTTTATCAGTTTTTTAACTCCATGTTTTTCCTGAATGTAACCATATCTGTAATAAAAGCTGCATTACTTCTGCCGTCATCATATTCTTTAGCTAAATTTAGCGGCGACCAGGTCACAGGTACAGATGGGGAGGGAGTGTCTGTGGTGATTGGGCCCCTAGGTACAGATAGAGGGAATGTCTGTAGCGACCGGGTCCTGGGTACAGACGGAGGGGGTGTCTGTAGCGGCCGGGTCCTGGGTACAGACGGACCGGGTGTCGGGGGTGACCGGGCCCTGGGTGGTAGCTCAAGGCTCCACTCCCAGTTCTCAGGTAGCACATGGCCATGATCTCCAGAAGCACCAAAGCTGCCTCTGAACAGCGGCTCTGTCCCAGCCTGGGGAGCTCATTAAAGCCGCTCGCCCTGACATGCATTTAATCCATTTTTCATACACAGATGTATAAAAACATGGCTAATTTTAGCTTGCAGTCTAATGTTTAGTATTGGATTGAGTGTCGCTGCTCTAGCTGCTCGTGCAGGACGGGACGTATAGCTGCAAGGCTTCATGGGAAACCTGCTGATGCGCTAGGGCACTGATGGCGGGTCCTGCTTTACCACGTGTGTGTCTATATCTGGGAATGTGTGTGTATCTGTAAAACAATCTCTAGCCTTCTCTGAGAGTCTTGCTGCTGGCTTTCTGGGGTTGCCTCCCACCCGGCTGTGCCAGCCTCACCCTGCCCCCCCATGCCCCAGCCCGCTGGCCCCTGTCAGCACTGGCTCTGGCTGGTCAGGTCCTGGCAAGGCGTGGGGCTGTCACGCGTCAACATCCATTAGGCTCACAGCACGGCTGGCAGGGACAGGCACCATCGCTCTTAACCCTCTCAGGCCCGTGGGGGGGTGGCGGGGAGGCCGAAGGAGCCACTACGTGTGCTCGTCTTTCTGTGCGAAGGAGGAAGGTGGCGCTGTTTTGGTGCAGCAGCATGCCTTTGTGAGTCGGGCTTGTCCCCTGCACTTTCCCCAATGCCCAATTCAGTTCCCTCTGAATTCAGCCAGGTTACAACCTGGGTTAGTTCCCACTGCATTAAATGGCGACTGTATGCAGCCGGGTTCAACCCAGGCTCAACAACCATGTTCGAACCTGGGCTCGTTCCCACTGAATTCAGCAACTTGGTATCGGAAGCAGTGCGGCCGCTTTGCACTGATGTCATTTTTTGGGATTTTTAGCGTGAAACAACCTTCCTCACTCATCAAGTGTCCTGTCTGAAGCCTCGATGGCATCTCCAGAGGCACACAAGGAGGACCTGGGGGGGGGGGGGGGTCGTCTTTTCAGGGAATTCTGTCGCGACTCCCGATTCTCCACCACCCTCAGGTGCCAAGACAACATGAAAAAGGTCATCTCACCGTGCCTGGCGCTCTGGTGCGTTATTACTGTCCTGCTGATAGATTCCAGCTGCCGTGCGAAGGCCAGGAAGAGCTCGGCTGCACAGATACGCCAAGCAGCTTCAAAACAGCCGCAGAAGCGTGACACTGGCTAATAGATTAGAGGCGGATAAGAGCGGGAGGCGGGCAGGACGGCGGCTCTCTTCGCTGCGGCCATGATACTGTGTCCTTTATGAATAATGAATTTGATGGCCCCACGCGCTCACAACTTAGATGACGTTAGTTCTGCCATGTCTAAAAAGTTAGATATGCTTCATTAGTGCGTCGGAGGGTTAATTGGGGGTTACCTGCAGTGTGATTGACGCCGCGATTGTGTCGTGTTCTTTCTGCACAGACACGGCACGTTTTCTGCGGAGGACGTTCACGGTGCACAGCTAAGCCTGGAATGTGATTCCTGGGCCCTTGGGCGCCGCCGGTGACACCCTAAACGGGATGGGAATGCCACCCTGCACCTCACTCCCTCCTTCTTGGGCTTTGTTGTCCCGAATCACATTGTCACTCTTTACCTCCATCGTAGCCTGCAGTGCAGAGATGCGGGTAACAGGGCAAAGATTACAAGAAGTTAGCCAAGGTGCTTTAACAACAGTTACTGCCCCCTATAGGCACATGTGAGCATAAGCACCTCAAAAACAAACCAATAAACACATTGACAGAGACAAACAGCTTAGCATTGCGACAATGACTTTTTTTTGTACATTTTTGGCTACATGTGGCATTATTAATACGCCTGTGAGGCTCTCTCTCTCACTCTCTTTCTCTCCCTCCCTCCCTCCCTCCCATGCACATGATGTCTCTGCCTTTCTGCGAGGTGCTGCCCTGCGTCATCTCTTCCCCATAATAGCCTAATTATCTGTCTTTCATATGCGATGGTGGAGTGGTGGTTTAACCCGGACGAGGGACAGACGCACGTTGTCTGCGGACAAAGCCGCAGTGTGTCTGCGGTCACGAGCCCCTGTGCGGCCAGTGCGGCGCTGCTGGCACCTCCAGCTCGGAGCAGAAGCCACACATATTGCACCCTCGCTGTGGGGTCCGGAGCTGGCGCCCTGCTGGTTCCCAGGACAGGCCGCGCTCTGCGGCTGGCTCGGCCCACATCTTCAATGACCAGCATATACGTGTGTCTAGTTTAAAAAATTGATGATCAGCGTACACTTGTACCTTGCTATAAAGATAAGCGATCAGCAGATATATGCACCTAGATATAAATATTGGCGATCAGCACACAAATATGCCTTGCTATAAATATAGATGATCAGCCCACATGTATGCCTAGCTATATATATATATATATATATATATGCACAAGTGTGTCTAGCTATAAATATAGGCGATCAGCACACATGTATGCCTAGCTATGAATATCGGCGATGACTGCGATGTGTGTGTGTGTGTGTGTGTTCAGCATGCCTATATGCTAACTATACATATGCGGTTCGAGCCAGGTCATGTGATGGAGCTCAGTGATCCTGAAGCACGTGTGGGGAGGACAGTTCAAGCTGGAGCTGAAAAGCTCTCAGTAAAAGCATCTGCCTGCACAGGCCCTCATTTAAGCGCGACGCGCATGACCGGAAGCTCCCAAAAACTCCTTTTGTCGAGGCGATGTGCTCTTCATGCTCTGCAAAGCTTTATCTCCGCGTCTAGCTGTATCTCCCTCGTGCTCTTTATTACATTCAGCCTGATGTTTGATGTCCCGCTATTCCGCCCCCGACCGTCCAACCAGCCGGCCTGCCTCCCTGTAGGCTGTTTGCTGGCTTTGTGAGGGGTGTGTATTTTGCATCTCGCGCTCAGATCCTTTCCCATGTAGTGTTACAATCCATTACGGGCGTCTGCGGGATGCGACGCGGCCACCCAGAGCGGCGGCTCCACGCTCGTCCTCACGAGCGACGCGCCGCGTCTTATCCTCTCTCAGCTTTTACTGACTTCTGCTTCTTTAAGTGTGTCTTTGTTTGAAAACCTACAGAGGTGTTGTACAGGAATCTGTATGGTCTGGCTTAGGACACCTACAGAATAATGCCCCCTACAGGTGGCTTTTGTTACAGCCTGAGTTTGACAGCTTGAGAGAGCCAGCCTGGATCTCTGTTCTTCCAGCTTTACTCTCTAGCTCCGTGTGCCCTTGTTGCTCATCTTCAGGCTCTCTGATCATTGACTTTCTTCATTCTTAATGCTTTCTCTCTGTCTAGCTGATAATCGGTAGGTGCAGAAATGCGATAAATTGGTCTTGCTGTGCTTAGACCCAGACTTTTCCGTGCTTCGTCCAAACATGCTAATTATGTCTTGGGCCTTGTGGCAATCGTTTGACAAATATAATGAAGGTGTTTCAATTTGGAGTCCAGAATAAATATGACTAGAGCACTCCCCAAGGTCCTTGCTAATTGTGTAGATTGCATTTTTTAAGCTTTGAGAAGTTTTATTGGATAATGAACTGTTAAGTAGTGTTAGATCTCTGTTCTTGGCAGAGTTTGGAGATGGCCACAAAGACAGGTTTGAGGTGTGGCCTTGTACAGGTAATTAAGGCCGGATTTCTCTTATATGCTTTGATCTTACTGTCAACTTTCAGTTAGAGCTGTAAAAATTCTTTAATTGTTGGTGACTTAGAAGCAGAGAATGCTGACTTTTCTCAAGTCCAGGATGCTAATCTCAGTTTTGCCTGTGTGAGGTTTTGATTTGGATAATGAATTGTCTGTAACAGCTAATTAGAAAATGTGGGAATTTTTACCATGTTTACCACTCACTGTCCATGAATGCTTTTTTTTTAATCTGGGTGGGCTGTAAACCTGATTACAAAAAGTCACTTACTTGTAGTGTGTCAGGTTACTCGAGAGGTTCCCAACAAACATTCAGTGGTTGAATTTAAACTGCTGTCGTAGTTGAAAATTAGTTTGAGTTTTAAAGTCTTCTTTTTTTCATTCTGCGGTGTGAGAAGCCCAGGTCAGCGATTCACAGGACTTGTTTTTAAATATGAATTGCCAAATTCAAAGTCCCAGCACCCATCATAATGCTCTTTGGAAAATCTGAGGAGGGCACTCTTGTATGTCCCCATATCTGGGGAAGACGTCTTTTTAATGTCAGTTGTAGGACATTTATTTCTTTATTTTTCCATTTGCTTCTGGGCTGCCCATCGACGACGCCCAGAGCGGGCACGCAGTGCGGACACGCTGCTCCACACAGGTCTGCACAGGCCCCGCAATCACCATTGTGCAGGAAAAGTCCATTAGTTTCAATTTGGATGGTTCAGTGAGAGTGCTTGATTAAGTCCAGGCAATTTGCTGACAGGCAGACAGGCCCCCCGCGCCCTGAAAGCACCCCTCCCACTGGGCGTCACAGGGCAGGTGAGCTGTGTCACTGCTGTTTAGCATACGCGTTTGTTCCCATGCAGTGCTTCCGCGCCTACGCTAATTGGGCAGAGTGACTCGCCTGATCCTTACAATGGGATTGCCATTGCCTTAATTATTGCTGCAGCTCAGTAACGGAAGAACATGCTGGAAGTGTAACGCTGGCATAGTACTGCCGTGTTCTCTTTGCTGGGCTTGTGCATGTGAGTATGTGCGTGTGCATGCACGTGCGCGTGAAAGCGCCTTCTCCGTTCGCCTGTCTCATGCCATCCGTTCTGATTTGGCGCCCTGTGTGGACAAGCGCGGCCGTGTGAAGTCAATGGCAAACAAACGTTTGAACTTCCAAGCGGGACAAAATGGACCCAAGTGGGAGAAATTGCCTCCATTTTCTGCAGTTAAATAAATAGTCCTATTAGTCTGCTGCAGCGCCGGTCATTTATACCTATTAAAGCGGCGTCTTATCACCCATAACCGAGCCTCACATCTGTGGAAGTGTGGCCTGTCTCTAATCAGCATTTTAAATGGCCCCAGAACATTCCGGATGGCGAGGCTGAGATTTACACATGACAAATGGAGCAGTTGACTGGTGGGCTAATAAGGATTTGTCTTAATCAAGTGCAATTTGTTGGCTTGGGGCTCATGAGGTCAGGTCCTGCAAAGCTAGCCACACTGACTGAGCACATGCTGACTGCATGTTCCGACTGAGTACACACTGACTGCACAGGCTGACTGAGTGCAAGCTGACTGCACAGGCTGACTGCACAGGCTGACTGTACATGCTGACTGAGTATACACTGTCTGCACCACTGACTGAGTACACGCTGACTGCACAGGCTGACTGAGTCCACGCATACTGCACACACTGACTGAATACACACTGACTGCACAGGCTGACTGAGTATACGCTGGCAGTATATGCTGACTGCACACGCTGACTGAGGACACGCTGGCTGCACAGGCTAACTGTACATGCTGACTGAGTATACATGCTGCACACACACCAACTGCACACACAGACTGTACATGCTGGCTGAGTATACACTGACTGCATGGGTTGATTGAGTACAGTCTTGACTGCACACAGTGACTGGGTACCAGCAGACTGCACACCCTGACTGAGTACACGCAGACTGCACACGGTGACTGAGTACATGAAGACTGCACAACCTGAGTATACACTGTCTGCACATACAGACTGAGAACACAGTGAATGCACATGCAAACTGATCGTACGCAGGCTTCTCAAGTCCAGGATGCTAATCTCAATTTTGCCTGTGAGGTTTTGATTTGGATAATAAATTGTTTGTAACAGGTAAATATGGGAATTTTTATCCTGTTTACCACACACTGTCCATGAATGCTGATTTTTAATCTGGGTGAGCTGTAAACCTGATTGTCTCTCAGAGTGGATAGACTCCCAGTCCTGCGTGCGTCTGCAGCAGCCGGCCTCTTACTCGCCGCTGTCTCTCAGAGTGGATAGACTCTGTCCCGTCTGCGGCGGTCGGCCTCTTACTCGCCGCTGTCGCTCAGAGTGGATAGACTCCCTGTCCCGTCTGCGTCTGCAGCGGCCGGCCTCTTACTCGCCGCTGTCTCTCAGAGTGGATAGACTCCCTGTCCCGTCTGCGTCTGCAGCGGTCGGCCTCTTACTCGCCGCTGTCTCTCAGAGTGGATAGACTCCCTGTCCTGCCTGTGTCTGCGGCAGTCGGCCTCT
>JAODKM010000040.1:388112-399220 GCA_026780845.1 Petrocephalus sullivani
GCTCACTAGATCAGTGATGCAGTGGAAGCTCCCTGTGCTCAGTAGATCAGTGATGCAGTGGAAGCTCCCTGTGCTCAGTAGATCAGTGATGCAGTAGAAGCTCCCTGTGCTCAGTAGATCAGTGATGCAGTAGAAGCTCCCTGTGCTCACTAGATCAGTGATGCAGTAGAAGCTCCCTGTGCTCACTAGATCAGTGATGCAGTGGAAGCTCCCTGTGCTCACTAGATCAGTGATGCAGTAGAAGTTCCCTGTGCTCACTAGATCACTGATGCAGTGGAAGCTCCCTGTGCTCACTAGATCAGTGATGCAGTCACAACTGCTTGTTCTAAGTAGATCAGTGATACAGTCACAGTTCCTTGTTCTGAAGTAGAGTAAATACTTTATGTTCTTGTCTTATTTGTTATACTGTCAATTGCAGGCAACCGGTATAAACATGTAACATCATGATGTGCTTAAAACACAAAGAGCTGCTCATATTGGCTAAGTGCTGGATCATGCGGTGAGGTCTTTGTAAGCCCTGGTAATCCCAAACAGGAGTTACTGGGGATCTATGGATGCCCTCATACACGCAGTGCCTTCGTTTGCTCCTTTGCCCTGCCAGTGGCAGTGGGCATCGGCGTCATGCCATGTCATGGCAATACACCGCGCCTGCTGGCCCCTAGTGAGCTGTCATTTTAATGTGCCGCTGAGGCCTGCCAGCACAGCCGTGTTCCAGTTTGGAGTCAACAAGGGCAGCGACGGCCCCAGCAACAATTGTAAAATGTGTGGAAGGCTCCAGAATCAGCAAGCTCTTAGTCTGCCGGGTAGTTTCCCATTTTGGACAGTTTTTTCTTCATTATTTATTCTGTGTGTTTGTGTGTGTGTGTGTGTGTGTGTGTGGGTGGGTGGTACTTCTCCTGCCATGTCTGGCCTCCCCTCAGCGTGTGTGACCCTGGCACCACAGTCAGATAGCGGGTGGTTGGCATGCAGGCCCGCTGCTGACCCCAGCCCCCTGCCAGCTGGACAGCAGTCCTTCCGAGGAGCTCAGGGACTCGCTTAACTCCTGCTTCCTGATGTTAGCAGGGTGGCAAGCTGTCAGGCCTCGTCATGAACAAGGTCATGCTGCAAGCGCCAGGCCTGGCCAGTGACGTCGCTCACGTCAGCCGTCGCCATGCTTTACACTCACTGCTGCACAGGTGCCCTGCTCTTGGCTCCGCATTAGCATGATAACTGTCAGCCAGTAGCTGCGTTCATGCAGGTCAAGGCGCTTAGAGCTCAGTCATGCTTTCAGTCAGTCCATTAAAGCCCTTTTGCCCCGTGGCCCTGCCTCATGTAACCCCAGATCCCCGCAGCTTGCAGATAGTGGGCTGCTTCTCTTGTTTTTGATGATTTACCTTATGTGTTATTAATGTTTATGTTCTGATTTTTGAAGTCTGTATGTAAAGGTAATTATAGTCTTTTAGAGCTATCAGATATTTCCCCATGGTTAATTGTAAACAACATGTCGGTAGCGATGTCTTGAACATTGCGTTTTCTCCCTGTATGTCAAACGTGCGAGCAGCCTCTGATCCCACGCTCCACTCAGAGCACACAGTGATTTGTTTTTCCTCTGCGGCCTTTTAAAGCCGCATGGACCGCATGGCTTACTCAAGGTTAGCACCGTGGGACTGTCCCCTCATGCTTTTGCGATGTTCTGCCTCCCACATTTTCCCCTACATGTTTTTATGAATGCAGTCTTGACATTATTCTCCTCCTGATTTCATTTGCGTGTTTTATACTGGCTGACTGAACCTCTGCATGGCATGTACCTCCATGCCCACTGTATCTCCATACAGGCTGCTCCTCCATACCCACTGTATCTCCATACAGGCTGCTCCTCCATACCCACTGTATCTCCATACAAGCTGCACTTCCATACCCACTGTATCTCAGTGCAGGCTGTACCTCCATACCCACTGTGCCTCCATACAGGCTGCTCTTCCATACCTGTTCTACCTCTATACAGGCTGCCCCCCTGTACCTGCTGGACCTCCAAATGGGCTGCACCCCATACCTGCTACACCTCTGTACAGGCTGCCCCCCTGTACCTGCTGGACCTCCAAATGGGCTGCACCCCATACCTGCTATACCTCTGTACAGGCTGCCCCCCTGTACCTGCTAGACCTCCAAATGGGCTGCCCCCCTGTACCTGCTGGACCTCCAAATGGGCTGCACCCCATACCTGCTATACCTCTATACAGGCTGCCCCCCTGTACCTGCTGGACCTCCAAATGGGCTGTACCCTATACCTGCTATACCTCTGTATAGGCTGCACCCCCATACCTGCTATACCTCTGTACAGGCTGCACCCCCATACCTGCTATACCTCTGTACAGGCTGCACCCCCATACCTGCTATACCTCCCTACCCACTGTACCTCCATACCCGCTGCCCCACTCTACCTGCTGAATCTCAATACAACTGCACCTTTGTATCCACCATGCTTCCTTACAGGCTGCCCCATAACAGACACTGTACATCCCTATGGGCTGCGGTTCCATACTAACTCCATCTCCCTACAGCCTGCACTGCACTGCAGCTCACCAAAGTGCCATGCCAGAAGTGTCTGGATGGCTGTCTGCTGCAGGTTTATGGCAGACGCGAGTAGACCACTTTGTGTGTCTATGGTCACCGCGAGCTGGTGACATTTGCATCGTGCACTAGCCAACGGAAAAGTACCCTGCCCCCTGCTGTGCCTCTGTGACCCCAGCTGACCTGGTAGTACCCCTCAGCGATACCGGCACACGCTTTCATTTAATAAGACATCTGTGGGTACAGGAGGATCAAAAACTGCTTTGTGGGCAAGTATTTTGGGATATGCTTGACACAAACAATTTAAACACTGGTTTTCTTTCACAGATCTTTTATTAAATCCTTGGCAGTGCCTGCAGCTTGGTAAACATAAGTGTGCATGGAAGCAGAGAGCGGGTGTCAGCCCTGCCGATTGGGGCGGCCCCTCTCCTCTACGTGGGCTGGGGACCTCACTTTTCCCTGGTGACCATTGGTGCCAGCACTGTGCAGTTGTTACACACGTACTGTGCCATATGTGACGTCCTTCCATGCAATCTCAGTCCGGCCAGCCCATTTCCATGCAGACTGGCCAGGACGGCAGTGACTGCCCAGTGAGACAATACTGCACCCGGCCAGCCCATTTCCATGCAGACCGGCCAGGATGGCAGTGACTGCCCAGTGAGACAATACCACACCCGGCCAGCCTATTTCCATGCAGACCGGCCAGGATGGCAGTGACTGCCCAGTGAGACAAGACCGCACCCGACCAGCCCATTTCCATGCAGACCGGCCAGGACGGCAGTGACTGCCCAGTGAGACAATACCGCACCCGACCAGCCCATTTCCACGCAGACTGGATCCCCTTGGTGTTCCTGCGCATACTCTCCCTGTTCCTGCAGATGGACATTGAGCTGCGCATCCCCTTGGTGTTCCTGCACATCCTCTCCATGTTCCTGCAGATGGACATTGAGCTGCGCATCCCCTTGGTGTTCTTGCGCATGCTCTCCATGTTCCTGCAGATGGACATTAAACTTCGCATCCCCTTGGTGTTCCTGCGCATCCTCTCCATGTTCCTGCAGATGGACATTGAGCTGCGCATCCCCTTGGTGTTCCTGCGCATCCTCTCCATGTTCCTGCAAATGGACATTGAGCTGAACATCCCCTTGGTGTTCTTGCGCATGCTCTCCATGTTCCTGCCGATGGACATTAAACTTCGCATCCCCTTGGTGTTCCTGCGCATCCTCTCCATGTTCCTGCAAATGGACATTGAGCTGCACATCCCCTTGGTGTTCCTGCGCAAAATTTTTATGTTCCTGCAGATGGACATTGAGTTTCGCATCCCCTTGGTGTTCCTGCGCATCCTCTCCATGTTCCTGCAGATGAACATTGACCTGCGCATCCCTATGGCGTTCTTGCGCATCCTCTCCATGTTCCTTCCCAGCAACCGTTTTTCAGGCCAAATGGTCGCTGCCCTCAGGCTCAGACTGGCCCCACGCCACCCCTAATGACATCGTGTGCAAGCCCCTCTGGGGATCTGTAGGCTCCTCGCTTCCTTTCCTTGGGCGGCTCCGACACTCTGTGCTAGGCGCTCGCAGGACCTTCGTCTTTATCATCATTGGTGTTATCTCTCTGTATGTACATTATTGTTTTCCATTTCAGATATGCTCTTTGTGGCTTCCCCTGAACAAACTGGGAGAAAGGGCTGCATTATCTCCCATTGCGGCCCTGTCAATAGCGGCCTGCCAGTTGTGGTCAGTTAATTGAAAAAACCTGCGCTGACAGAGGCCGTGGTTCGGCGTACGCAGTGTTATTGCGATGTGAAGCACTGCATTGTTGGCCGGCAGAGATGGAGCCTCCCTCCTGCGGCCGCACAAAGGGCCCAGTCAGGCATTAGGCGCGGGTGCAGCTCTGTAGCCCTGGTGAGAGACTGCAGGATCGGCCACACACAGGCGCCTCGTGCGGGCCGCAGCGCGCTGCACCACCCTGCTGCCTTTCACACCCCAGCCTGCCGCACAGCTGCCTCACAGGAGTGACAGTGATTTAGCACTTGTTTTATTATCGTTTACTTGCATGCGTGTTTTGACCAGCAGGGAAAGCTGTTAGCTTGAAGGCGTGTATCATTTGTGCTTTCAGCTGAGCCCCTATATGACTCTTCTGGCATTTTCCTGTCGCAGTGCTGCAGTCCATGGGACTCTGGTTCGCCACGCTGCCCCCTGCTTCTTGGCTCTGGACCTTCATAGAGACCCTATCCCAGCCAGGCACTTGTTATCCAATTGTTATAAATTCTTGTTATGGGCACAGCTCGGTGATTTTTTTTTTATAATCATGTTGCAGCCAAGCCCCAGGGCTGCAGGTCACACAGCATTTAATCCTGCCAGACTTTGTGAGGTAATGATTTAATCACTTAAAAATAGCAATTCAAAACAAAGTATGTGGGCACTAGTGCATTGTGGGTAAGTGGATCCATCCACACAGGTAAGGGCCGCTACCTAAGTTTGTGTGGCTGTGTGCGCCTCATTTACTCTACCTGCCAATTCAGTCTTTGACTGTGAATTAGATTGGAGTAGATTATATTACATAAAATGTATTGATCGCTGGGCGAAATCTTCATGCAAACAGCAGCTGGAAATGTAAAGTGAAGTAATTAGTTGTCGTTGTTGACATATGACAGCAATGAAATGTGTCCTCTGCATTTAACCCATATGTGACACTAGGCAGCTAATTCAGTCTGCAGGGAGCTGTGTTTGAGGGCGGTATCTTGCTCAGGGTACCTCAGTGGTCATGAAATCGAACATTTAAATCAAAAGTGCACTTAACGCCTAACCATTAGGCCACCACTGCCTATACAAACAAAAAAAAATCAGAAAGTACAAAATATACAAGTATTAAAACAGAACAATAATAAATTAGTCGATGGTAATGTGCATTTAAGAAACTGATAACACCGGACTCTTACTAATGAGATGGGGTGCTCTCTGATGTGTGAATGAGAGATGGTGCTTTGTAAGGAAAGGCAGGAATTGCCCAGTGGTGCTTTTTAGTCAACCGTGCTGGAATTAGCTGGTGGCTAAATGTGCTCCAGCAGACAGGGGAGTATCTAGACACCCCCCTCTGAGTGGAGCGTGGGCTCAGAGGCTGGGGGGGGGGGATTTGGTGCCCTTGCAAAGTTCTGGGCCCTCTGAATTTGTCATGGTATTCATGCCCCTTTGATGCCCCTGGCTCCAAAATAGTGCCCCCCAGAGCAGATGCACAAGATTAATCACAATGTTGTCCAGTTTTGCCGGTATTGTCTTCTCCTCAAGTTGCACTATGCATGTTGCACTATGCCTTAGTCAAGTCTGAGTCAAGGCTGGGTCCAAGGCGAGTCCATCACTGCAGCTGGGGAGTCAAGTCCAAGTCAAGGCTAGGTCCAAGGCGAGTCCATCACTGCAGCTGGGTAGTCAAGTCCGAGTCAAGGCTAGGTCCAAGGCGAGTCCGTCACTGCAGCTGGGTAGTCAAGTCCAAGTCAAGCCTAGGTCCAAGGCGAGTCCATCACTGCAGCTGGGTAGTCAAGTCCAAGTCAAGGCTAGGTCCAAGGCGAGTCCATCACTGCAGCTGACTTGTCAAGTCCAAGTCAAGGCTAGGTCCAAGGCGAGTCCATCACTGCAGCTGGGTAGTCAAGTCCGAGTCAAGGCTAGGTCCAAGGCAAGTCCATCACTGCAGTTGGGGAGTCAAGTCTGAGTCAAGGCTGGGTCCAAGGCGAGTCCATCACTGCAGCTGGGTAGTCAAGTCCGAGTTAAGGCTGGGTCAAAGGCGAGTCCATCACTGCAGCTGGGTAGTCAAGTCCGAGTTATGGCTGGGTCCAAGGCAAGGCCATCACAGCAGCTGGGTAGTCAAGTCTGAGTTATGGCTGGGTCCAAGGCAAGGCCATCACAGCAGCTAGCTCGTCAAGTCCGAGCCCAGTTCTAAACAAGTTCAGTCCTACATTAATATGAATTCAAAAGCCTAATGCAATTTTTTTTTGCAAATTTTTGCATTAGTTTAAAGCAATTTATAGATATTCCTTACCTAAAGTACAACAATAATTATTGTGTGACACTGGCTGGCTAGCTGGCTATTGCTAGATGACCACGTTAAACAAATTTTGTATTTAGCATTAGCCCATGTACCTGCCTGTCTCCCCTCTCTAAATGTTGGTAGAAACTGGAAGTCGTGCCAGCCAGCGTAGGTATCCATGCTGTGCGATATTTGCATTCCACAGTGTGCTTCTTCTTACCTGATGTCTTGCACAGAAACTCCTTATGCTTTATGTACAAACCAGGGTAATTGCTGACTTGGCAGACATGGTGAGGGCAAGAGTAGGTGTGTGCACAATGTCAGAGAAACACTGAAGCTAATATAAGAAGCGCGGGGGCACTGAAGCTGCAGACAGGCTGCAAACATACCTGAGTACGCTACAAGACATATTCAAGTGTGGACTCGAGTACCGCAACTCTGGCATATTTTCTGATTAAGTGCACTTGCAGATGGACATGATGTCTCTGCCGCCGCATGTGGGTATCGGGTTAGCTGAGGAGCTCTGGCCCTCATTCATCATGCCAGGCGTGTTGTGGTTTTCCTCAGTCTGGCCACATTGGCTTGTAGGTGACATGCAGACTCCCTTGTTTATTGTGCCAGCTTCAGTGCCCCCCCCCTTCTCTATGTCATGTATTACTAAACGGACAAAGAGAAACGTGCCAGGAAGTTCCACTGAATTTACACGGAAACACATGAGGTTGCATCTGAATGTATCCTGCCTGTCATATAGGATGATTCTTTGGGATTTATTGCTTTTACGGGAATGCAAGATGTGGGACGGGATCAATGCCTTTGTGTTTGAAGTGCCCAAGCACATTACCAGCTGCTTTTAATTGGATCTGAGCCACACAGATCAATAGATGTTGTAATTGCCTGACATGGATGGGTGTGGGACTATTATCATTAATATTTAGACATGAAGTGGGGAGAGCCAGTGAAGGTTAAACGCGAATCTGCCGTGTTCCTCCTTTTATCTGCAAAATAAGCAGATCGATGTGGAGGTCAGGGAGATGGGAGTTCTCAGAGTCTCACTCCACATTCCTCAATCACTTCATTTTCTCTTTAATAACATGTTTTATCACCGCTGTTTAAAGACAGATGACCTTTGACCTCACGCTAACCTGTTCTAGGTAATACACATTAATTAGATTCGTTATGTATTTATTATCACTGCCTGAGAGACCACCTGTGAGCAGAATGGGACTTTCTAGCCTATCCAGACAGTTTAAACCCCTCTCACTGTCTGGGACCTCCCACCTGCTTTCTGTAACTGTCGCTAGGCTGTAGGCTCCAACATGCCTTGGCATCTTGCTGGGTTCCCATTCCTCCCTGTCACATGGGGGCGCTGTGCTATTTGCCCATTAAGGCCCCCGATGAAGCGAGAAGAGCCGTGACTCGCAGACGCCTGTATTCCGGTGTTGCTCATATGCCCAGACTCCTAAGCACCTCAGCCGTCAGGAGGTCTGGCATGCGCCTGCTTAGCCATATCTGATCCTGCCTCCTGTCCTGGCATCTCATCCAGGGCCATGAGAAGGAAGCAGATGCGTTAGCCTGACCTTCTTCTAGCCATTAGCCTTTTTTGAAGCACTTTCCCAATCCCAGCTTATTTATCTGCTCCAGTTTATTCATGTTGCAGATTCTCTGATACCGTCTGTAGGTATAAACCCAGGGAAAGGTTACGGTCTGCAGTAGAAATGCGAAAACTGCGAGATAAACATGCTGCCTCTCGAGTCACCTCTGGGTCTTCACTATAGGTCATTTTCAAGATTACCCTCAAATCTCCTGGCACACAATTGTTGAGAATTCTGCGAATTTTGATTGTTCCACAATTTAAAAAAAAAAAAAAAAAAAAAGTTATTTTTGAGCACACCAGTCAACCAGTTTAATTCATAGCCCATGTAACTGACACAGACATGTGTTTCACCCAAAGCTCATGAGTAATGCTCAACTTGGTTATGAGCGAGTACAGATCGTACTGTGTGCTTTGCTGATCAACCTGAGCATGTCTTTGAAGGAGCATGATACCCTCTAGATGATGCCACGTGTAGGCAGTCTTTATACTCCACGGACTCACAGTTCAAAAAAAGGCGGTTAGGCTAATTGGTGTCTCTGAATTGCCCGTAGTGTGTGTCCTTGTGTGTGTGTGCTGTGATGGACTGGTGTCCATTTCTGGGACGTTGGCCCTGCCTTGTGTAAGGCACAGACATGCTTCTTGATTCCCTCACTCCCCTTTTGTTTCCTGAACTCCTTTGTGGGAACTCTTACAAACATAGACTGGAAATTCCATCAGTTTTACATGCTCTGATGACAAGTCCTGAAGTTTTTCATTCAGTGCTGTCACTTTCCATCCCCTCCTGCCCTGGGCTCCACTGGGACTGTTTTGTCTGCTGTGAAATGATGACGGTCCTGATTGTGACCTATGTAAACCTCTCTGTGGGCTTCTCACTCAGTGGCTTTGTGGGTACAGTGTCATAGTTATTCTTGGAAGTCTTCAGGCTTTGACTCCTCTGGAATGTGTGACATAAAAAGAGGAAACACCTGACTGTACTTCACATGCCCCCTTCATTATTTCTAAGTGTAACTTCTACCTGTATTTTATTATATGTTTATATTGTATGTTTATACCAACCTGATTGGTTATTCCTGCCTTGAACTCGTAGCTTCAGTAGGGTACCTGTATAGGGGGACTGGTTATGGAAGATGGATGGATGTATAGACGCAACTGAAAAATTCAGGCGGCATATTTAGACATAGAATATAATGAAACATACTTACCATGTTAGTTGCATCTTTACTGTGTTTCACATGTTCTGCATAATCTGTGTTTGCTGAGTATTTGATTTGTGCCATATCCTCCATGTACGCTAATGTCCCACGTCATCTGTGTTTGATCCATGTTTGATATGTTCCACATTATTCACGTTTGCTGCATGTTTAATGTGTTCTGTCCTCCGTTTTCACTGTACATCTGTTACACGTCATCCATGTTTGCTGTGTTTAACATGTTCCACATCATGTGTTCACTCCGCTTGATGTGTTTGACATCGCCTGTATTCACTGCATTTCTGTCGTCTTCCACATTATCTGCATCGCCTGTATTCACTGCATTTCTGTCATCTTCCACATTATCTGCATCGCCTGTATTCACTGCATTTCTGTCGTCTTCCACATTATCTGCATCGCCTGTATTCACTGCATTTCTGTCGTCTTCCACATTATCTGCATCGCCTGCATTCACTGCATTTCTGTCGTCTTCCACATTATCTGCATCGCCTGCATTCACTGCATTTCTGTCATCTTCCACATTATCTGCATCGCCTGTATTCACTGCATTTCTGTCGTCTTCCACATTATCTGCATTATCTACGTGTTTCATGCGTTCCACGTTATCTGTTCATTGCATCTGTGGTTGTTGCGTGTTTTATGTGTTCCATCATGTGTTCACTGCGTTTTTGATATGTTCCACATGATCTGTGTTTTCTGTGTGTTTGACCTGTTTGCCCTTTTGATACACTTCATCTTAAGTGATTTCTTGTTTAGTGAAGACACATTTAGACAATATTTATGGATTAAGTTGTTCAGTGATGATACTGACCAGCTTTTACTTCAGCTTGTGCAAAATACCACCCTTCCTCCATTCACACACACATACAAAGTGTATCTCTCTTCCATCGCGTTTTCACTTCACAGAATTGTAGGCGCAGGATAATTGAGCTGGAGACATTTGCTGTAGGAGCAATGAATTGTGATTGGTCTTCTACATTCTGTGGGTTTTGCCAACTAATAAAGTCCACCCCCAAAATCGGAGTGAATGCGATGGAGAGGACTGGGGTAGAAGCAGAGCCATGGCTAAGGGCTCTTTGTAAATCTGTAAACACTGGGCACCAGTCTTCGGGGTAGAGAACATCACTGTATTAAACTGAAGTGTTTTTACAACTTTCACCGCGTTTTAAATTGAAGTGTAACACTCCAGATTAAGCATGCAAGAACCAAAAGTGTGCAAAATGTCATGTGTTATGAATTTCATATCAATAATTGTTCACATGACTAATCGGGAGTAATACCGTTTCAGTGCCCCCTGCCTGTGTGCTGCTGCACAGCCCACAGGCGTGTTAAGTGGCTGCCCCCCGGCTGGACACAGTGCCCGTTCACATCCGGGCAAATAGCCAGTGCCCACGACAGATACTCGGCACACATGCAGTGTGTGATTCTGGGCACGGGCCCATGCCTCTTACACACATAATGAGTGTGTGCTGCCATGCAGTGCACTCTGGGCGTGTGCTGTGGCTGCCCCCCGGCCGGCGAGCATGTTAGCTGATCGCTGTGGGAAAGGTTCAGGCCGTCATAGGCAGTGCTTCCAGTGGCTTCTGTTACTCTCAGGTCCCCCCTCCTGCCCTGTGCTGTTTCCGAAGCTAACAAAACCAAGTAAATGACAGGGTGGACCATGTTTGTGTTTACTTACACTAGTCTGTCAGTGCCAGTGGCTGGGTGGGGGGGGGGGGGGGGGGGGGTGTTGGGGGGGG
>JAODKM010000040.1:460002-470830 GCA_026780845.1 Petrocephalus sullivani
CCCTTTCGCCCTGCCTCCCCCCCCCCGCTCTTCCCCCTTTGCACTTTTATTCTGCATCCCCCACCCCCCCTGCCCCCCCCCCCCCACCCCATTGCATGCACTCTGATTACCTCTGCAAACTGGCAGAGAGTTGATTGCTTTTCAGAGATGATGTAAACCTTTGCCCTAGGGTACATCAGGTTGGCTTTCAGCTGCTTTATCTTGTAAAGCCCAAATTAACAGCTGGTTTGGTTTGAGTTCTCCTGGATCTGACTAAGGGATTAGGCTCCCTTCTCATGTGACTCAGTGTAGTTTGATTTATCGCAGGTCTATCAGAAACGATCAATGGAAGCCTTTTGAAAGTAAATCCTTAATCGCTCTTTGCACTTCCATGTTACTCTTGTGATTTTTCTTCCTGTACCCTCTCTCCCTCGCTCGCTTTCTCCCTCGCTCGCTTTCTCCCTCTCTCCCTCTCACTCCCTCCTCTCTGCCTCTCTCTCCTTCTCTCTCTGCCTCGCTCTCTGCCTCGCTCTCTCCCTATCTGCCTCTCTCCCTCTCTACCTCTGCCTCTCTCCCTCTCTCTGCCTCTCTCCCTCTTTCTCTCTACCTCACTCTCTCCCCCTTTCTCTCTCTGCCTCTCTCTCCCTCTGCCTTTTTCTCTCTCTGCCTCTCTCTCCCTCTCTTTCTCTCTACCTCACTCTCTCCCTCTTTCTCTCTCTGCCTCTCTCTCCCTCTGCCTTTTTCTCTCCCTGCCTCTCTCTCCCTCTCTGCCTTTTTCTCTCCCTGCCTCTCTCTCCCTCTCTCTCTCCCTCTCTCTCTCCCTGCCTCTCTCTCTCTCCCTCTCTCTCCCTGCCTCTCTCTCCCTCTCTCTCTGCCTCTCTGCCTCTTTCCCTCTCAGCCTCTCTCTCCCTGCCTCTGTCCCTTTCTCTCTGCCTCTCTCTCTCCCTGCCTCTCTCCCTCTCTCCCTGCCTCTCTCTCCCTCTCTCCCTGCCTCTGTCTGTCTCTCCCTCTCTGCCTCTCTCTCTGTCTCTCTCCCTGCCTCTCTGCCTCTCTCTCTCCCTGCCTCTCTCTCCCTCTCTCCCTGCCTCTGTCCCTTTCTCTCTGCCTCTCTGCCTCTCTCTCTCTCTGCCTCTCTCTCCCTGCCTCTCTCTCCCTCTCTCCCTGCCTCTCCCTCTCTCCCTGCCTCTCTCTCTCTCTCTGCCTCTCTGTCTGTCTCTCCCTCTCTGCCTCTCTCTCTGTCTCCCTCCCTGCCTCTCTGCCTCTCTCTCCCCCTCTCCCTGCCTCTGTCCCTCTCTCCCTGCCTCTCTCTCCCTCTCTCCCTGCCCCTCTCTGCCTCTCTGTCTGTCTCTCCCTCTCTGCCTCTCTCTCCCTGTACTCCTGCTCTCATTTTCCCTCTCTTTACCCGCCGGTGATGGATATGGTGTGTCCAAGGGCCCAATGTCGGCTGGTTATCCTGCTCATTAGCACAGTGACACAGCTTCCCTGCCTGTACATTCTCCTCGTTCTTTTGCACTTTTTTCTTAAAGCGACTGTGACTTTTTTTCATCTTTTTGCTGAATAGCTTGAAGTTTGAAGGTAGCTTTTTGCCAATGAACGAGACCCTCCTCTTTAAATATCGAAAACTAACGGGCTGATGTATAGTTATACAATACTCGGATATATTTAACCTGAATACCATATTTACCTCCTTTCGGGATTACGTTTACATTTAAAGGTTCTGATGGTTCAGGTTTCATTTCTCCATGCCGACCCACCCAACAAAAAAGGGAAATCTAAAGCAGTGAGAGCACAGGGCAGCACGACAGCTGTGCTGAAACGGGATCCCGCCATGTTCTGAGTGTGCCCTGCTCTCCCACTCTCTGCCCTGCACTCTGCCGACAGTAGCACCATTGTAACTGCATTTTTCCTCTTTACTTCCCAGGCCCGTGACTCCTTAAGACTCTGTAACCTGACCTCTTTCACTATGACCTCTGACCTCAGCCCCCACTAACACTGTCCCCTACAGTACTGGGTCTACTGCAGGCCCCAAACGTACGTCACGTTGCTGTGTGTTTGTTTTTTTTCTTTTCTTGGTGGTTGGCTTTGGGATGCTGATTGCCTGCAGAGTTGCGTGACCTTAGCATAGGGCCAGCCAGTCTTCTGTACCAAGCTGGTTCTGGTCGCACAGCTGCCTCTCGTGTGTTTGCATTGATTGGGCTGGGGGTGTGTGCGTGGCATGCATGTGTGTGTTATAATGCATTGTAGGCTGCTTCATTGCAAGGCGCGAAATGGCTTCATTGCTTGCACCAGCAAACATAGGAGTCCCGTATGTGGATGGGGCCCTTAACCCTGAACCCGCCACGCCCAGCACTGGCTTCTCTTGCATGACGTGGGCATTCCCTCAGTTAAAATTAACTATTTAGCCGTATTTCCTGCAAGCTTGCAGTCTCATTCTCTCACCTCTCTCGCTCCCTCTCTCTCTCTCTCTCACCCTCTCCCCCTCATTCACTGGCCTCGCTCTCTGTCTTTTTTTTTGGCATAGACTTTTGCATATATCACAGGCTGGCAGGCTAAGAGCCTGGGACTTCCCCACGCCACACTCCAAGCCTTTGATCTTTTGCTTTGGAGGTAACATCAAAAGGAAGGCAGAGAAAGCAGCCACTACTGTGAAGTTCAATGTTCAACTTGATGGCTTGGCTGAGGGCTTTCTCTCTCTCTCTCTCTCTCTCTCTCTCTCTCCCCCCCTCCCCCCCCTGCTGTTGCTGCTGCTGTACTGCCTCACCTCACTTCAGCTGACAAAAACATACAGTTTGTATCCAGGTTCTGTTCCCCAGCATGTTAACCTCTTTAGGACCCTTCTCTGAGAGGCGAGATGGGCCTGTGAAATCTATATCCACACACTGCATATTTTTTAGGCTGCAGACTACGGGCATAAGTAAATGAATTGATAGGCAGGCTTCAGCACAGACTGGTTTCTGCGGTGGTGTGGCTTTGGCTGTGTGACGGCTGCATGTCGGGGACGGCGGCCTTGCGCTCTACAGCCGCCCCAGGGCCGACTTGGCGTATCAGCTCTGGGAAGCTGTAGGGATCTACAGAGGTTAACGGGGCTACGATACATTTTAGCGTGCCTTTAGATTCAGAGGATATTAGGTGTGTTTTATTTGGAATAAATACACTTGTCTGATGAGGATACTTCTACAGTAATTAGTAATTAGCCCAGGCGTCCAGAGCTCTCCCGTGTCGCGGGGCCTCGTAGTGTTTGCTCATCATTATCTTGTCTGTGTGGCCCAACTGGCAGCACAGAATTCGGTCTCATCTCCCTGTCAATCACAGTGGGTCTCAACATTCATTTAATGAGCAGAGCTCCTGGGAAGATGTTCTTAGATTGTTCAGAATACCCTTATTTTAATGTTTTTGGTACCATTCTGTCCTTTTACTTGATTATAGCACAGATTTCAAATGTAATATGACAAAGAAGATTTTTTTCCCCCCCAGAAGGGGCACCTCCCTCCCTGACTGAGGTTCAGGCACGGTGACAGAATAACAAAGTTTAATGAAGATGCCAGGAGAATTGCCAGTGGATGGCGGGTGGGACCTCGGCGTGTGACATCTGGGGACAGAGTCCTGCCATGAAAGAGTCAAAGGGGGGTGGAGGGAGTCTCTCCAAGTGGGGGCGCTTAGTGTACTGAAAAGCGTAACTTAAACCTCTGTGAGATGGTGCCTCTGTAAGGAATTTACTACTTTTGTTTATCCCTAAGTCTCTATGATGGAAGGACCCCTATGTCATGGGCGACGAGATGGTCGAAGAACATATTAAAGATTCATCGATAATTGGCTGGTGTTGTGATGTCTGCTGGTGGTGGTTGTGGACGGGGAGATGAGGGGGCTTGGGAGTTTTGAAGGGTTACAGCCGTGGCTGTAATTAGCCGAGCGGAGGGTCATCCGAATGGGCGAATGTCAGCCTGGCCAGGACCCGGTAAGGGCGCGGGCAAAGCCAAGGTGCAACGGGGTGCGGTGGGGTCGCCTGGGTGTCAGCTGCTACGTGGGAGGGGGCTGAGCGACCAGGAGTCATTATGGCAGTTGATGTGGAGGTTAGGGGTTTCGTTCGTGGGGAGCAGAGCGTCGGCTGAGGAAAACTGCAAGCCGCCTGCTGACCTCCCCTGGGGTTCATTGTCAGTGAGGCATCTTACATTTTAATGAGCGCTAATAACCGCTGGCCCTTTATTCATTTTTATTTATTTATTAATTTGCCTTTCCTCCCCACCACGTCCGAGATAAAGACTCGAGGGACTGGGGCTCAGTGGCCGTATCTATTAGATACGCTACATGGGAATTTCTGTTCCACACGCGCTGGTGGTGTAGCGGCTCTGTGCCGAGGAGCGCCGGCTCGTTTTGTCGCTTGTTTGGTGCGCCGGGAGCAGGACGCACGATCCATGACCGCTCGCTTTCCCTGGAGCTTAAGCTTGGCCTCTCTCATGAATTCCAAGTTTCACCTGGCTTTAATGGCGCGTCGTCGCTGCCCGGCCCCCGTGCCACGCTCCACGCGCTCGCATTTACATTTTTGTTGTTCTGCTGAAGCTTTTATCCAAAGCACTGCTTTTTTTTGTGTGTGTGTTTCGCTGCTTGATACTTTACTGCTGAAGGTCAGGGGCAGCGCCGGGCTCCACTGCGGCCAGTTAGGATGGCTCCTGTCCTTCACCGCCTTCCCGAGCCGCGCGTTCGCTCCCCGGAGCACCGTGCATCATTTCCAGGGAACTGGCAGCTAAATGTCAACCCTGACTGAGAGGCAGGGGCCCTCTGCTTAAAGGTAAATAAATAGATAGGTGATGTCTGGCCGTGGCGAGCTTTGGAAGGACCAGCCTTGCGATGGGGAGACTGGATCCAGTCCCATCTATCCCAATGCCCCCCGCCCCACCATCCTTTGCTGTGTTAAGGGCTCCCCATTGCGATAGGTGTGGACGTCATTCATAAGTAGTGACACTGTTCATGAGGCAGAGCCCAGATGCCTGCGTCTTAGTTATAGGCCAGTAAAACGGCAGTCCTCTGAGCTGTTCCTCTATTCTTAGTTCCGTCTTGTGCTTCATTGTGTACGTAGAAATTTGACCTGTTGCGAGTCTTTTACCGTTAGACGTGAGGCTCTGGGTTATAACAACTTACCGACGATCATTCTGAACCCTGTGGCAGGGTGTTGTAATGTGGCCTACCTGTATGGGCATGGAGGGGAAATGGCAGCCAACTGGTGTCGTCAGGCTGTGTGCCGGCACTCTGCAGACTCCCAGACGCCAGGCGCGTACTCGCACCTCCTGGGCTGCTCCGTGAACGCCTGGCCGTCAGGACCCCCCCTCCCCCCCAACCCCCCCTCACTGGAATCTGCCGCCCGTGGCCAGAAAGAAGTGTCTGTGTTGTTTTTGACATCTTAGTTTTAGGTTTTGGTTTAAAATCGCGTGCTGAGAGTAGAGGGAGCTTCTCTGTCTTTGTGCTGGTAAACGGCTGTTGAAGAAGAGCTTGTCTAGACTGTGGATGTGCGCTTAGACAGTAGCGGCACTCTTCCTTTCCTACATGCTGTTGTCATTCAAGGATCGCCTGCACTGTTGCCCAGTTAGCAAAGACTGAGGGATTAATGCATAGAGCTTATTTGCGGTGTTTTTTCCACCAAATTGAAATTAGTGTTATATAGTATCTTAAGGAAATGGGTGGCCTTTTTGTGTTTACACAGCGTGTTGTCCACACCTGTTAAACAAATACAGATAGATAACAGCCAGGCTTGATGACAGCCTTTGTGCTAACAGTGTTCCGTGGCTCGTCATGCGTTGAGCAAGACTAACAGCTCCGAGATGGATGTAAATGTAAGCTTGATCGGCAGGCCGTTCTGATAAATCACAATCATACATGGCCTGCCTTGCCCCCTGGGAAATGCACAATAGTCAGGCACTTGGTTAGACGGGGAGATATGGAGTGAAGAACCAAGCAGCACCAAAACACACTTTGGAAAAAAAAAAAAAAAAAAAGTTTTGCTCTCTGAAAGCGAAGAAGAGGGTAAGGTAGAGGTTAAAGAAGCAGGAAGGTGCCCTGTGCGGCGTGGAAGGCAGGAGAGCGGCCCATGGCCCCCATGCCGTCAGCTTTCAGAACCCCCAGTGGCTCTGGCTTTAGAGCAAACATGGCCCAGCGGAGGCTCCCCTGCCCCGGGGCACAGAAACCGGAGGCCTTCCCACTTTCGAGTCTTATTTTCCTGGTTGCTGAAATGCCTCTGGCTATTAGAATCGGTGGATTTTTTTTTTTTTATCTTTTCAAATTCTTTTTTTTTATTTACTCATAAATTGTGTATTAGAAAAACTAAGCAGCTGTGAAGGGCCCTCATGTAGCCTAACTTTCAGTTTCATCTGGACTTCTGCTTCTGCTGGTACCTCTCTGCTGCTGCTGGACTCGTTCCTGCCTGGAATATAGGGCTCGGGAATAATGCCCTCCTTTTAATGTCACTGGCGGGAGTACGGAAGGCTGCGAATGCGGTCAGCCGGGCGGTGGCGGGCCGGCCAGGCGGGGCCTCGTCTTCAAAGACTCTCCATTGTGTTATTATTTTCTCTCTCCACAATTACAGAAAATTGCAGCTCCCACTTCTATTAGGAGTTTTTGTCCCAGCACCTGTAAGGAAGGCGGTGAGAAGGGGCCAGAGGCACAGCTGGCGATGCACAGCCCCGACGTAGCGGAAACGTGGCGGGTCTCGCCGGCTGGTAGAGGTTGTGCGAACGCAGAGGCGGATGCAGAGAGTAGTTATCGTGTGGCCAGTAGTAAGTGCTGACATACAGGATATAATCATCTGTTCTCATTTAGATTATGTGCAGGTTTACATTTTACTGTAACTCCGCGGCATGGTTCTGTCCGGGAGGGGGCTGTTCGTGGAGACGGCCTGCGTGACAGTGCGACGGGCCCGTCACACGCACTGGTGCCCTCTTTGCTCGGGCGTCCTCAATGTAAACGCTAGGGCCGCTAAGAAGGTTTGGGGATCTGTGGAGGTGCGTAACATGACTGGAGCTGCATTTTTCATATAACTTGGTGCTGTTTTTATTACTCCAAAACAGCCAGCCTGTTTGCTGTGTACATTGCTACAGTGTTTGCGGGGTGAATAAAGGCTCTGTCCCCCCAAAACGAGCTTGTTCCTCATGCATGTGACTTGAAAAGTCGTTTGTTAGGAAGGGGAAGATGCGGTCATAATGTGTCTTAATATTTGCAGCTTACAGTGGCAGAATGATATCGTAATGCTGGAAAGCTTCCGTTTACCCAGTTTACGCAAACCTGTGTTAACAAAGCCGGACGGTCATGAGACTCTCGCCGGTCAATTGGTGAGGTCTCCTTGCCTGCTTTGGTATTACGTCGTTCGCTTTTTATGAAACTGAAAGTTTATTTTTCGTTGTGCGTTAAGCACTCCAGAGTTGATACCGTCTTTCGTTAGGGGGCACCCATCTTCTGGGCTGTGCAGTTGCTTGTTGCTGTTTCGATGACAGCTCATATATGCCCGGGTCACGCTCCAGAGCGGCGGCCCAGAACCAAAAAAAGAGTGGGGGTTGGGGTGGAAAGAGAAATGCCAGGCTTGTATGTTAGGGAAGCCCTCTGAGAGAGAGAGTCCTTCCTGCTCCTAGGGCTTGAGGAGCTGCCTGGATTGGCTGTGGGGCAGGGAAGCTGTCCTTCTGCCCCTAAGACACACACTCTGCTCTTTGTGAGTCCCTGCCGTCGATGGGAAACCTCTGGGAGGCGAGAGAAAGTTCATCCCTTAGCAAGGCTTTGGAGGAGTCCCTTGTCTTTCACTTCATCAGAGACAATTGAGTCTTTCAGCTGCCCTTGTAGGGCCTGCAGGGCCTGTTGGGGGAGGGTGCAGACTGCAGGAGAAGGGAGGGCTCGGGGGGGGGGGGGGGGGGGTTGTGTCAGGGTACGGCCCTGGTTCATGGGGGGGGGGCGGATGGGGGGGGGTGTGTCAGGGTGGGGCCCCGGTTCATGACCTACGGGTAGCATGCAGGGTAGTGGGCAGGTGTGGGCTGGGGCTCGGGGCAGCTGGAGGCCAGGCGGCCGGGATCTGGGGGCTGGGCTGCATCTTGGCAGGCCCACTCCCCCCTGGCATGCTTGTAAAACCAGCAGGGGGATTAGTGTGAGGGGAACACTTGCAACACCAGTCTGAATCAGACATGCCTGTCAGTACATGTCTGCCTTGCCAGGGTCGCCCCACCTACCAGTGTAGTGTTTCACTCCTGACGGACTGGCAGACGGGTCTGGCCAGGGTGAGCTTCCTGGCTTCCTTGTGAGGAAACACGCCCGATGCAGACTGTCATTTGTAGTGAAAATGGGCCTTTTTCCCCCCCCCCTACAGCCTTATGCTATACGTTTATGTCCTTTTGGTGTGGCTGCAGTGCTGCCGTTGGGTCTTGCTGTCTGGGAGTCCCTTCCTCGCCATTGCACTTGTACAGGTCTTTAAGAAAAAGTGAGCCCTAGCTACCTTGGAGGTGACTAGAGATTTTTTTTGGAGATTGTTTACTGCCAGTGTTCGCAGTTTTTTTTTTTTTTTCTTCAAGAAATCCTGTTTACAGTTAGGCCCCAAAGCCAGATTGCTGCTTGTGGTTGGTCCCCAAGGCCAGATCCCTGCTTGCGGTTGGTCCCCAAGGCCAGATCCCTGCTTGCGGTTGGTCGCCAAGGCCAGATCCCTGCTTGCGGTTGGTCCCCAAGGCCAGATCCCTGCTTGCGGTTGGTCTCCAAAGCCAGATCCCTGCTTGCGGTTGGTCCCCAAGGCCAGATCGCTGCTTGCGGTTGGTCTCCAAAGCCAGATCGCTGCTTGCGGTTGGTCCCCAAGGCCAGATCGCTGCTTGCGGTTGGTCCCCAAGGCCAGATCCCTCCAGTAGATCTTGTGGACAGGACTCGCCACGGAAAGTGCAGGCAGCATTGATGTAGAATGCAGGAGTTGAAGATCCCGCCTCACCCATTGTTCTGTTCCCGGTCGTGCCTGCTGTCTAAATCTGAAGCGTCTTCGTTCAGCATTTTTGTTTATCTGTGAGATTCCCAGTTTGAGCAAAACCCTGTTTGCGGTTTTCCTCTCATGCTCGGAAGCTGTGGGACGGGAGGAACCTTCTGGGCCGGGGAGCTGTGCTTCGTGTGTTTCTGAGAAGGATGTGGCAGGAAGTACCTCATGCACACATGCACAAGCGCGTACCGATCTAAATGGGGACCTTTCATTCATTTCTATGGGAAAAACCCTAATCCCAGTTACGACACCCTTAACTCCTACCCAGCCCTAACTTTAACCATAAGTAACTAACCCAAGTACAAGACTACTGGCATTTTTACTTTTCTGAGATTTTTATGTAGGTTATCCAAATGGGGACCTAAAAAAATGTCCCCAAAAGTAAGTTTCAGGTTTTACCACACTCTGGGGACATTTTGGGCCCCAAATGTGGTCTGTGCAAACCCACGCACACACACGTTTGTAATTGTATCTTTGTGGGGACTCACCATTCATTTCTATGGGGGGAAACTCTAATCCCACCATGACAACCTTAACCCCTACCCAGCACTAACCTTAACCATGAATAACCAAACAAAATACGAGACTTTTGGCATTTCTAGTTTTTTGATTTGCAATTACTTTTTTTTTTTTTTTTTTTTTTAATAAAGTTGTTTCCACTTGTGTGGACCGAAAAAATTAACAGGTAATTATAATATTGTGGACACACATCCCCCCCAGCGTCAGACAGATGCCCGTGAGCCCCCCCCCCCCCCCCCCTCCTGCCCCGCCCCCCCCCCCCCGCGCCCCGGGCCCGCTCCCCCCCCCCCCCCCCCCCCCCGCCTGTGCAGAGCTTACAAGGCCTGTGGGCTTGGGGGACCCGCCCATGTCAAGGTCGTGGTTGAGTGGGACAAGGACACCAGAGATTAGTAAGTAACCGACTTCTTGCATGTTCCTGCATTCAGGATGATTCTCTACCTGACAAAATGGCCATGAATGAGCAGCAGTAGAAACCCGTGACCCTGTACTGGAGATGCGCGTTTGGAAGATGGATGTGGTTGCTCTTTGTGTGTGGATCCTCTCCTGTATTCTTGACTACATTCAAAACGTTCATTTATGGACTAATTAATGGCTTTATATTTATGTGTGTTACGAATCTGTTTCCAGTGGCTATGACTCCTTAACATTTTACAAGTATAATTATTTTAATGTAATCCTTGCTGTGCAATGGTTAGGGGTCGGGACACAAGAACAGTTGCAGTGTTATAATTCGCCCATGATTCTGACTCGCTAGTTACCCTGAACTGCTTCTATAAATAAAAAGCAGATGAATGGATACAGGACCGGTGCCTGTGTGCGGTCGGCTAGCTGCCTAAGTGCAGTGTTTTGCTCTTTCTGGCCTTGCTGTGACTGCCTGTGCTTGTGCAGTCTATTTGGGAGCCTCGAGGAGGAGTACATCCCGGATTCGGAGAGCGTCCGCCTGCACCGTGAGCTGCACAGCCAGCCCCAGGCCTGCACCCTGGCCCAGTGTTTGCAGCTTTACACTAAGGAGGAGCAGGTCAGGGCAGCCGGGGGGGTGTGGGGGACGGTGGACGGAGTCGCTCTCCTTTGGAACATCTGTCTTGCACAGGCACTTATGTTCTTTGTTAGTCAGAAGTGTCCTGTGCACGTTCAGCCTCCCTCGGGCATTTTCACAAAAGTCCTTTGATCTCACGCTGATTCAGGGAACGCACGCACGCACGCACACACACACACACACACACACACACACACATATACATACATACATACATACATACATACATACATACATACACATACCATGTATACCTATCTTTATGGGGACACTCAATTCATTCCTATGGGCATAACCCTGATCCCAAGTATGAC
>JAODKM010000040.1:559953-588282 GCA_026780845.1 Petrocephalus sullivani
TCACTGCTCCTGCTCACTGCTTCTGCTCACTGCTCCTGCTCACTGCTCACACTCACTGCTCCTGCTCACTGCTCCTGCTCACTGCTCACTGCTCCTGCTCACTGCTCCTGCTCACTGCTTCTGCTCACTGCTCCTGCTCACTGCTCACACTCACTGCTCCTGCTCACTGCTCCTGATCGCTGCTGACTGCTCCTGCTGACTGCTCCTGCTCACTGCTCACACTCACTGCTCCTGCTCACTGCTCCTGATCACTGCTGACTGCTCACTGCTCCTCTATGCTGATCTTCAGGCCTGCCAATTTGTTTTCAATGTCCCCATTTGTACAACAGGACTTGATTTCCACGTGACACTTTCTTATATTGTAGTGATGTTCTTTTTTGGGAAATGGATAGATCGTGGTCCCAGTATTTATCTGATGTTTCATTAAAGAATTCAAAGTCTTAACGGAAGAAAAACATTAGAGGTTCTAAAAATGTCCCTGTGTGTTTGGTTCAGTGTCACAGAGTGATATTGAGCTCTGTCATCTGTTCCCTTTCTACATTCTGCCAATGTCTGCACTTTGACACGGCTGTGTGACTCTCACAATATTATCCCAAAAGCAGCTCGGAAAGTCTCACAGCTGAGACAGACGTGTGTGACTGCCAGAGATTATTGGGTGTGCAACACGAGAAAGATGATCCAGACACTTCTCACCTTCAATACTGAAACTTTGACAAAGTTACAAAATATCAAGCATGCACAGTGTGACTGGCTGGGAGTGTGTCTGTGTATTCGTGTGTGTGACAGAGAAAGCCCAAGCCAGCTAGACTGGGCCCCCACTTCCAAAGACAGAGGTACTGCTGATGCACGATGGCCATCAGGATAGCAAACGGCCCGGATACCTGTGCCAGGACCTGGCCGACTGGCAGAAGCGCTTTTTGACTCTGTGGGTAAGGTAACGTGGAGCATAAACGGTCTGTCTGAGGGAAGCTGGGGTGTTTGCTTCCTGATACAGGTAGCAGGATGTTGTTCATGCCCAAACATCAGATCTTCATGTCAGATTCGGCTCTGATGTGGAAGTTAATAACAAGCTTCTCTGGAACGCCACCTTCAGACTGTTGTTTTGGGCTTGTTTTTCTCGTTCTTCAAACGCTTGGATAAACAACGGACGGCCGGGCTCTGCTTTGACACGTCTGGCCTGAATATGTCTCCCTCATCACTGTGAGGAGATGAACACAGATGCTGTTTAAGGCTAGCTGCAATGTGAATTCAGCCTGTCTATGCAGTTCATACAGGCAGGAATGCCGCTAGAGATTTCGGGCCCCATGAAAGTGTATCATATTAGGCCCCCAACCCAGACCAATTCAATTATGTTCCAAATTTTTTAGGGCCCCCGTCTTCTCAGGGGCCTTTGGAATTGCTGTATCTCCCCCCGCATGTAAGTAAACATGCACACGCAGAAACAGCCTTTATTAATGCGCAGTAAATGACGCCGTTTCATAGCCTTTTACAGGAATGGAGCTTACACGTATCCACCAGCTGCCTCTTTGCTGGCTGTATTAGTGTCTGATTTGGTTGCTCAGCTACTCTGCTGACCTTTCAATTAATAATGTGACCCATTTACGCAGCTGGCCGGGCTGCCGCCGTGTTTTACGCTCAGTACCTGTGGGCGCAGAGCCTGGCGCCCCTAATGGCCACAGCGATCACAGCGCTGACCGGTTTGAGGGGTTCAGGCTCTCACCCCGTCATGCACAATCACAGCAGTGACCCCTCGGTGACCAGCCCCTCCTGTGCACGCCTCCATCTCCTCCACTAAACAGGAACTCACAGCATTTACCTATACCCTACACAGGTCTCCGCAGTCCAGATTTGGTTCTGTAAACCCGTCCGATCGCATAGGCAAATCCACTAATCATCTCGCCGTTAATTGGTTCAATCGGGTATGCAGGTGGTACAATTAAACGCATTTAATGAACGACCGGAGGTCTGTAGTAAGTGGGTGTCGGTGGCTGTGTGCGGAGGGTTGGTTCCTGTGCCCCTGCGAGCCACTCTGTAGCCAAGAAAATAGGGGCAAAATGAAAAATTCCCGTCGGTAAGTGAGATTGAAATGCTAGTATTTTTTTTCGCTTTCAGTGTCCATCAAGACGCGAGAAAATGCCATTTGAGCATTTCAACAACATTGCGAACTCTGTCATAACATTTCAGACACATTGCGAAAATGTTACGTCTCAACCCTTCCCGCTTCAGATTTTGCGGCTTTATATTAAACGAGCCTCCGACTCAACGCAAACACTAACTTGTGAGTACAAATGCTTTTCTCACAGTTCTTATTTTGAGACGGGGGAGGGCTAGGTGTTTATCGGCGCCATAAATAACATTATAGAGCTGCGGCAGAATGAGGAGCGTGTCTGTGTAAACACTGAGCAAAATCCCAGACAACCGCGGGATCCGGCCGAACTCCCTGCAGCCGTATCGTCTGATGGCCAACATGTCATTATTCCTGACGTATAGTGATCCTCACAGCAGAGAAAGTCTGACTAGGACCCCCCCACAGCCACACTGTTTAACACACTGTCACCTGTCACCTGGAGACGCAGTTCAAATGCCCTCCGCGCCTTAGCGCCTCGTTTACCGCGGGGATCCGCTTGGCTCCGAATTCCGCGACGGCGCTGCTAAAAGCTATAAGCGCACAACAAATGATATACGTCTTTGGGAAAGTATTCCCCGTGAATATGAACCTTATTAAATTTAGAGTTTAAAATACATTTCCTATTTAATGGTCAGTTAAACGTGATTGTATTGCACTGGTTACAGATCAAATATATTTCGAATTAAAATATCTTCAGCGATAATGGCTGGAGTAGATAAGCGAATTTAGCATTTAGGATCTTCCGGTAATTTCTCCTTTCATTTTGAGCGGCGGCATTAAAAGATTGTCACCATAACGAATGACACTATACCTTGCCTATGCACAATGATGAAATGGTAGTAATAATAATAATAATATGAACTTTAGTTTCCTTTTGTTAGAAATGTAAAAATACAGCAATTAAAAACAATAAAATTTCACATAAAAATCTTATTTTTGTATCTTATTTTCATATTTTAACATGTATCAACAGTATTAACAAATATAAGCATTAATGAGTAATAATAATATTATTCTTACTACTAAATATATTTAAAGACAACCGACATAAAACTTTCGAAAGACGTGTCAATTATTAAAAACAACTCAATGAACGACAATATAACAAATAATAACTATATACCTCGTAAATCATACAGTAAATTGGTGGTGACAGGCTGCAATGTAAAGGCGTCCTTAAAAAATTGCAGCTGTTTATTTATTTGAAAAAATATGTTTATGTGATATATAGGCCGTTCGTATTAATAAACTAACGTTTTAAGTAGGACAATACCATGATAAATGTATTCTGATTATTGTTTCACAGGAATTCTTTTTTATTTCTATTATTTCTATTAGAAACTTCTCCATCCTCCACAGGAAACCGATGTAATTTGAATTGCGCGTAAATTATATTGAAATACAATGAAATAAAATAAAGCAAGTAATCTTAAACATATGCTCTTTTTTTGTTTTTTGACCGAGTGATGTGAAAAGAGCCGCATTACTTGTTTATGTGACTACTTTACATCACAAACTGTCACCACAATTCACATTCAGACGTTATTACTAATACAGTTTGCGCGTCGGCCCAGTTTTAAAGCATCGCATTAACCTCCATCAAACGTTAAAATATCAAGCCATCAATCCGCTGTATAAATGAAACCCCGCACTTGCCGGGGAGGCGCGGCGACGCGCATTTTTCTGAGGTTTTACCGCCACCAGGTGGCCGAAAACGAAACATATTCGCCCCAATCTGCACGAATCCGCCCGAAGTGCGTATTAACGAAATGTTAAATGCTCAGTACAATTCAAATATTTTAAATACTGGTGCTGTGTATTCTGTATTGTAATTAAAGAACACAACCACATACTTACTTGCGTGCTGTGTTTTATTTAAGGTTTATAGCTATTCGGTGTGTGTGCGCGCGTGTGTATGAAACAGAGGCAGGGGGATAAATAAACAGAGATCAATATGTGTGTGTGTGTGTGTGTGTGTGTGGCGGTATCTGGTTCAGAATTCCCCTCTAAAGTGTCTCTTCTCCCGTTCAAGGCCGGTGCTTTACAGGGACGTTTTGTGTTCACAAGTGTTGCATTCCAGAGATCTTCCTATTGAGTAATGTACAGCAAATAATTCATTATCTTTTACCAGATTAAAGAATCGGCACAAACGCTTCCCTTGGCACAATTACTTGTTAAGAGCTCCTCGAGACCATTAATCGTAAAAATCAATTAAGTGGAGCGCGCACATATTCATAACGCGCAGCCTTGAGATTATTAGCGCAGGAAGCGCTTGAAGGTAACACTTTAACCAGGTTTTCTGTAGCTAAAAAAGATTCCGCATCACAGTGTGATTGGTGTCATCGGGTTGAGTGTTGAAAATGATGCGAAGCGGACGCGCAGGACTTAAAAAAAAATAATAAAAAATAGGGAAAACGCAGAAATGAAATGCGCTTAAATGCGGGTGTCGGGGAGGAAGGCGCCGGGCGGGAGAAGGGGTCGACGCGCCGAAAGGTGTCGGATAGCCCGCTTTGTTCATACTCCTATGAACTAATATGTAATGCATAATAAAATAGAAAGCACGTATGGTATTTTACTAGGTTAAACAATATATATATGATATAAGAGAGGCGCATAAACAAGACGGGCTGCTAGAATGTGAGCTGGCGGTTGCATGTGTGAGATCGGCGTCGGTAGCGCCGGGAAGGCGCTCCTGCTTGTGGAGTTTAGCGAGCCTGCTCCCTCCTTGTCACATCATTAAGGCTTCTCGGGCACTCTGGAAGACATTAGCTCATTACTGACAAGAATATCCCTACTAATGTTCCTCGGCTTTTTCCTCGGCGCGTTCTAATCTTGCTTGGCACAAGTCATTACATTTAAATGAATTTCGTGAAGGGGAAAAAAAAACACAACTGGGGAGGGAAGGGGAAGAAACAAACAACGTTTTGGTGGTCTGTGGAGAGATAAGCAGATAGGAGCTTCTCGGTGTTGGCATAAAAGCAGAGAGATGGAATGAAAGCGGCGAGCAGCCCTCGGCTGCCAGCGTTTGTTCCGCAGGAGCGCTCTGCTCCTCGTTTGGTGCTGGCCGGCTGGGCCTCCAGTCTTCCTGTCCCAGGCTTGTCGTTACAGTCCACGCTGATGAGGTCTGACAGGCTGCATTCTGCACGCTGCCAACGCACAGACTCGCTGTCATTTTATTCCAGTTTGAAAACCTGTGGTATCTTTAGTCTTTTCCCTCTTGCCAAGAAAACAGTATATCCATCCTGCCCGGATTGGGGAAGGTAAACATCCCGTACTGCAGGTCCTCTACCACCCTCCCCAAGCCACGCTGTCTCCCCGCACCAGCCTGCTTCCGGGTGACCTAGTTGGACCGGGACTGAGGCTCGCACTGGCGCTGTGAGAGGGGGCAGGCCAGCTTTTTTCTGCCTGCGGCACTAACACACCTGCGGCTGGAATCTGAGGCCCTGCCAGCAGTGGAGGCGGCAGGGTCGTCCCGCGAGGTAATGACTATCGCTTTAGAGGCGAAGAGGCACAGCCCCGGGGACTGTCACCGGCTCACCTGCGCGACCTCCGACCTGCCGCACTTCCCTCCACCCACAGGAAGTGCTTCCTTAGGATCGGCCAGAGTCCTGTGACAGCACCCGTGGGATCAGCGGACGCTCTCGTTGCTGGGTCACATGACTGCTGATTGGGCTGGTGGACACTGTGGAGTGCCTACCTCTCCCTGTAGACGTAGGGGCATGGAATCAGGAGCTGGAGTTTCCTTCTTGGCATGTATTTTATTATTATTCTATTCCACTGTGGTCTCTGAGATGTTGTCCTGGTGACCTAAAACCATGTGGTGTGTCTCAGTTGGTTTTAAAGGAGATGGACCCACAGCTTTGCTGCATTGGAGTAACCTGATACCAAGCAGAGTCTCTCTCAGCATTTGCTCAGCTACGAAACGCAAGGCAATCAGTGAGGGGGAAATCTATCATATAGTTTCAGGGACTCAAAGCCAGGAAAAGATGATTTTTCCGAGTTGTGCACCAATGAGGCACCTGCTGCTACCTAGACCAGATCCCTGCCTCTCCTGCTGTCTGGTCAGGATCCCTGCCTCTACCACCGCCTGGATGGATCCCTACCCCTGTACCACCTGGTTGGGATCCCTGCCACCGCCTGGATAGGATCCTTGCCCATGCCGCTGCTTGGTTATGATCCATGTCCCTGCTGCTGCCTGATCGGGATCCCTGCCCCTGCCACCGCCTGGATGGGATCCCTGCCCCTGCCACCGCCTGGATGGGATCCCTGCCCCTGCCACCGCCTGGATGGGAACCCTGCCCCTGCCACTGCCTGGATGGGATCCCTGCTACCACCTGGATGGGATCCGACCCCTACCACTGCCTGGATGGGATCCCTGCCCCTGCCGCCGCCTGGATGGGATCCCTGCCCCTACCACTGCCTGGATGGAATCCCTACCCTTGCCACTGCTTGGTTAGGATCCTTGCCCTTGCCGCCGCCTGGTTGGGATCTCTGCCCCTGCCTGGTCGGGATCCCTGCCCCTACCACTGCCTGGTTGGGATACCTACCCCTGCCGCTGCGTGAATGGGATTCCTGCCCCTGCCTGGTCGGGATCCCTGCCACTGATGCTGCGTGGATGGGATCCCTGCCGCTGCCTGGTCGGGATCCCTGCCCCTGCCGCTGCCTAGTCAGGATCCCTGCCCCTGCCGCTGCCTGGTCGGGATCCCTGCCCCTGCCGCTGCCTGGTCGGGATCCCTGCCTGGTCGGGATCCCTGCCCCTGCCGCTGCCTGGTCGGGATCCCTGCCCCTGCCGCTGCTTGGTCTGGATCCCTGCCCCTGCTGCCTCCAACTGCTTGTGGCTGCTTTTGGCAGCTCTGCTGCCTTTGTGTAACATGACTTCTATACTTGGTGTTAAATGTTCTGGGGCAACCATCTTTGGAAGGGTATTTTCTGCAGAACAATTCATAATCTTGCAATCAATAGCTCAGTGTAACTGCCTGTCAGCCGTTTCTAAATCAGGGGAGCCAAGGCTGATGGGAACAGGGAGGTGGACTAGATCAGTATCAGTCAATCAGGGCTTTACTGGACTCTTGCAAGTGGAGCTTCCATTCCAGTGGAGCTACTACCTTTCCAGCTGTTTTAGCGTCACTGGCAGCTTTGGCACTGGGACTCCAGCTGTATTAGGCCAGTTTGGGCAGGATTAAACTGTGGGTCCAGGGACCAAGGAGCCCCCCTGTCAGAACCAGGGCCACTGAGGCCTGAACATGCATTTGCAATGGTTCAGGTTCGAGACCCAGGAGGCCTTGCTCTGCCTGTAAGCCGAATGCCTTGACTGAAAAATGGCATTTTGCAACATGTGAAATTTCTGCGAGTATTATTGTGATACTTACAAAACAAAAAAATTACCCAAAATAAACTATAGAACTTATTTTTATCCACCAGAAGAGTCTGTCAAATAAGTTTGTGGTGTTGCTGTGAGTTGTGTCAACAGGCAAAAAGTAGTGCCGACCAATGTGGGGTGATTAATGTGCATGTGCAGATCGGGGCAGCTGCAGAAATAAGATCACGACGGGCCGCACGGGAGATCACCCCAGAAGAGCCCGGCTGGAGCCCTGTGCCCAGCCTTAGTTGACAGCAAACAAAGACTGTGTTTCCTGGTAGAGCATCCATGCTTATCATATGAAAAGGTGACACATGCCGCAGCTATGGATCATGAAACGAGGCACGCGGCACATCGCACCGGGGGCCACACGCGGTAACGTGTGCCGATAAGTCAGCCACTGAGAGCTGCTCGCATTGACCTGGAGTAGCCGCAGTGAGCAAACGGGGTGGGAACCTGCTCACGCACTTAATCCTCAGGCAGGCAGTGATGCGGGGCTTTGGCTCCTCTCACCGTTATATTTATTATTATTACTATTATTATTATTACTTTTTTATATTATGCTTAGTCCATTACTTACTAGCATGCTTATTTTGGCATGCCAAGTACACGATTTCCAATAGCCTTTGCGCATTTCATCAGCCCGCGTGCGGGGGGTGCCTGGGTGGCACCGTCCACCGGCGGCTTTGTTCTGGACCCGGCGACTTGTTGAGAGGGGGCCGGAGCGGCCTGCTCTGTATGCGCCTCCTCACCCGGCCCCCCGCTCACCCACTGGAGCAGATAGCATCTTTATATTTGCCTAGGGGTGAGGCGCTCAGTATCGCCGCCACGCTGCTGTTTTTTATCGGCCTGGAAGATAAGCGCCTTCCCAGGCAGGGCAGTGTTATCAATAATGCGAGTAAGTCAGTGCTCCAAAAAGACAAACTGGTAATAAAAGATAGCACAGCTACAAGATGACACCGATCTGCAGGCCCACAGCTAAATATTAAAATCATATATCAGCAAACGCTAGCCCATTAATTCTGTGAAATGGAAAGTATGGAAAAACACGATTGTCAGTTTAATTAGGTTGCTTGCTTTATGTTCTGGAGTTTACTAAATTGTGTGTCTAGGCAAGACAGAATGAAATATGTCCCTCCTCTCCTTCTCTCATTCCCGTAGGTGCAGTATGTCCCTCCTCTCCTTCCTGTAGATGCAGTATGTCCCTCTTCTCCTTCTCTCCTTCCTGTAGATGCAGTATGTCCCTCCTCTCCTTCTCTCATTCCTGTAGATGCAGTATGTCCCTCTTCTCCTTCTCTCGTTCCTGTAGATGCAGTATGTCCCTCCTCTCCTTCTCTCGTTCCTGTAGATGCAGTATGTCCCTCCTCTCCTTCTCTCGTTCCTGTAGATGGAGCATGTCTCTCCTCTTCTTCAGTCATTCTGTAGGAAATATGTGTAGGAAGCTTAATTTAAACTCATCCTGATACGGTCTGCTTTTAACACCATCTGAGTGTCTGTTACATATAATTTTGTGCCATGAGTAAAGTTACATTTCTGTATCTGTAAACATTGTTTTTAGCTGTATCCAGTTGGCCTAAATGTGCATCTAAGACAATGAGATTCCCTTCATTTTAAAAACAGTGAGGCATTGGGCTGCCCATGACTGAAAACAGTTATTAATTTATAGTTTGCTGGTGAAGATCCTTGTCCTTCTTGTCACCGTTGGGTACCTCCTGCACATCTGTTGTGGGACTGGAGCCAGGAAGTTCGACTCTGCTGAATACTTTAGGAAGGACAATGTGATAATCTGGACCAGGTTTGTGGACGCGCTGCTCGGGTTTTGGCAGGCATAGTGGTTCTGCTCAGTATAACAGTGTCTGAGTGTAAGCAGCAGATGCTGTAGATCACAGTCAGATCTGGCTAGATACAGCTCCTGCATAAATGTTTCATTCATTCCATGATGGGAAAACACTCTTACTACGTATCGTTCTAACATCTGGAACTTATTCCTGCAAAGACCTTGGAGGGAAGGCGTTTACCTCACAGAGTCCTAATCCTTTCAGGAGCTTGTGTCAGCACTTCGTAAGCAGTGAAGGATCTCCAAGCACGTGTGCTGGCTTCAGCAGGCTGTAGCTGTGCAGCTTTTCAAAGTGACATCTTTAGGATTTTCAGAGTGACACCTTCAGCATGCACAGAGTGACGTAATCAGGATGCACGGAGTGACGTCATCAGGATGCACAGAGTGACACCTTCAAAATGCACAATATTTTTGACCTGCTGGCTTCTTTCACATTCAATATTTCAATTCAAGACCAGCGCGAAGTACATTTGCTGCTTCACCCTCTCTTACCCCAGATATTTGTATGTGGCATTGGCATCTTGAAGCGGGGGCCCGTGGGCATGCAGCCACGCCCTCCAGGCGCAATGCCAGATACCCACCAGCGGGATGCCGCTCCAGATGCATAGTGCCTGACAAATGGAACGCCTGGGCCCACTCTAATGGCTGTGTCTCTCTTTCTGTGTCTTTTACTCAGCTCTGCTGCTCTGGCCTGCCAGCTGCACACAGCATTTATTCAAAGAAGCAGAGTGATGTCATCCCACTGATCACCAAAGCACCTTGCTCCAGCCTCATCGCACAACTCCCAGGTGGTTAAAGGTCTTCCGTGGAAGAAAGTGACAACCTGTGGTCACATTTAGGAATCGGTCATGGCTCCACGCACACATCATTGCAAATTTGCCGACGTGATGTCTCTGCCCATCTAATGCCAAAATCAGTTCTCTGGTCACCCTGGGCTGTGAAGCCCTCTTATCAGCACACTTTGAGATGATGCCCTCTGCTGGCCAAACCACAGCGCTTTACACAGCTTTGTCCTTGCCTAATTCCAGGTACTAATTTTGAGGTTATTATGCAAATCAATACTGTTTACAAACATGAAAGGCGGCGGTGGCTGTTTGATCTGTGGAGAGATAGTGCCAGTTATCGATAGCTGAAGCACACATTCAGGGGTTATGTCAATAACAAGGTGATCGATCCTCAGAGCCAGGAGGACAGCACCTTAAAGGGGCCACACACTTTAAAACATTACACCCTGACACATACATATATCTGCCTGGCATGACACGCAGCTGGTGGTGACAGTGTTTGGGAATCAGCGCTGAGATGATGCTTGTTCCACCCTCCGTGGCTGACGGGCTGCTGTGAGTGGCACCATGTCACCGGCAGCTGTAACTGTGCCCAGAGCAGCCAAGGGAGATCTTTCTCCTAAATGATGTGGGAACGCAGCTTAACAACCCAGCCTTTCAGTCCCCGCCCCCCCACACACCCTGCCCCTATGCCGCTCACCCCCACCCTTACTGAGTTACTGGATGTAAGCCCCCCCCCCCCCCACACATACGCACAGACCACCCCTCATCTGCTCGGCCCCACCCTTACTAAGTTTCTGGAGGTAACCCGCCCAACGGACCGCCCCCTCCATTGCTTGGCGCCACCCTTAGTGAATTTCTGGAGGTGAGCCCCACCCCCCCCTAGCCCCCCCCCCCCCCCACACCAGCTGCACCTCACTTGGATGAGACACGAGTGCGGGGACCCCTAAGTGCCAAGCTATTCTGAGTGTCAAGCCCGAATCTGTGGCTTTGGAGGGGGTGGTGTGGGTATGTGTAGGGTGGGGGGGGGGGGAATTTAGAAAATAAAACCATCACATCAAAGTATCTGAGCTTTTTATTTTGACAGTCAGAGTGACGCTCCTCCGGCCCCCCGATCGGCCCCGACTGCATCCCACCCTCCATCCACCCGGCCGACACTCCTCCGGCCCCCCGATCGGCTCCAACCACGTCCCACCCGACCGACGCTCCTCGGGACCCCTGACCCCCCAAATGGTCCCGATGGCGTCTCTCTGATTTTGGGGACGGAGAAGACTTCTCGATATATGGAGGAAAGAGCGGGGAGGCTTGTGGAGCTCCCATTGAAGGATTTAGAATCACGCCAGAAGCATGTTGCCATGAGAGAGTCTTTCTGGGGGGGGGGGCAGGGGTGTATTCGTTTTAGGGACATTTTCAAAGGGAAGCAGGGATGGATGTTTGCTAAGTCGTAGCTGCTAATTGGTACAAACTTAATGAATGTGTTTTTAAGTGATTGATTTTCCCGAGACAGATGCTCCTGGGACTATGGCAGGTTTGGTGGCTGGTCTCTTCCTCACTGCTGAGCACATCAAGGGCCCACAGCATTTGGCAGGTCAGGAAATTATGCAAAAGGGAGCTAAGGCAGGGAGAGGAGGGAGAACAGTGACAGAGGAAGAGCTGACGTGCGAGTGTGTGTGTGTCTGACTGTGTATAGGTGTCCGAGTGTGTGCGTATATGTGTGTCTCTGCATGTATGTATGTGTGTATATGTAGGTTTGCATAGATCACATTTGGGGACCAAAATGTCCCCAAAGGTGCGGTAAAACCTGAAACTTACTTACTTTTGGGGACGTTTTTTCATGTCCCCATTTGAATAACCTAAATTTTATAAAAATCTGTGGATGCAATCAAAAAAGTAAAAATGCCAAAAGTCTTGTATTTAGTTTGGTTACTGATGGTTAAGGTTAGGGCTGGGCAAGATTGACATTGGGATTAGAGTTATGCCCATAGAAATGAATGGAGGGTCCCCATAAAGATATAGATGCATGTTTGTGTGTGTGTCTGTGTTTATATGTGTGTTTGTGTGCATCTGTGTGTCAATATGTGTCTGTCTGTTTGTGTGTGTGTGTCTGTATCTGTGTGTCTGTCTTGTGTATCTGTGTGTTTATGTTTGTATGTGTGCATCTGTGTGTGTGTGTGTGTGTGTGTATCTGTCTGTATCTGTGTGTGTCCGCGTCTGTGTGTGTATCTGTCTGTATCTGTGTGTGTGTGTGTGTATCTGCCTGTGTGTGTGTGTGTATCTGTGTATTTGTCTTTTGTTTTCTCTCTGTCTTCTTTCCAGACCCACAGCTTGCAATTAGCCAGCATGCCTCAGGGACCTAATTAACCAGTTCAATTAATAAATAAATTCAAAAAACCTCACACAAGTCACCCTGACATTTGTCAGCCATCGGGTGCAGCGTGGGGGTGGGGGGCTCACTAAGCCATGATGAGCTCATTTGCGGCGGCCCCCTCAATGCCCCCAGGTGTCCGGCGGAGCGGTAAAGCCGGGGACCGCGAGCAGAGAGTCCGGGGGGGGACAGGGTCAGTGACCCGTCATCGAGCAGCAGATCAATACTGTCCCTCCAACACAGAGCATCTCAGCTTCAGAAGACCAGCGGCAGGAGGCACGCACCTTTGGCGAACTGCCTCAGGTCAGGGACGAAGGTCTGCCTCTTACGGGCCTCCACGGCATGGGGGGGGGGGCGGTGAATTTCCAGCATTCTAAGGGGCAGATACGGCTACAGATTCTTTGGTATGTCTCTACATTAAGGGACAGTCATCTTTTTCGTCTGTTTGGTCATTTCTCTAGGTTTCGTCTGTTCCCTCTGACTACCAGGGGGGGCGCTTGTTTAATTTGTACTTGCTGGAAAGGCTTTGAATGGACGGGGTAACGGGGAAGACTCGGTGTGCCGGTGTCACGCTGAGGGCTGCAGCTCATCAAAAGGGCCGAGTGCGGGCTGGCCATGTTCTGGAAGCACTGCAGCCTCCAGCAGTGGGCATAGCCCCGCCTCCGCACGCTTTAAATACAGAGCGGCACGGAGCCCCCCTGCAGAGGCAGCACTGCGGTGCACTGCACTGCACACTGAATATTTATATTTAGCAAGCAGTGTGTGTATCGGCGCATTCGAGTGGAGTTGCAGCACAGGTGCGGGCCGAGCGTCTAGGCACGGGCAGCGCACTGCACCCCCACCGGCAGTGTGGATCCAAGGCCTCGTTAGCGGAGCTGAAGGTGCCGAGTGCTGACCTCCACTAGACCAGAGGGCCCGCCCGAATCGCCCACCGCTTCAGCGAACTTCCTCTAGGTCTCCTGTTCCCCAGAAGACCGTCTGTGTTACCCTGGGATAGCAAAAACATACCGAACTCACGCTCATATCACACGATCCCCACCACTGACAACAATGTCACAAGTAATGCCAGATGCAGTTTTGTGTGACCATTATTTTTAATGAACAAAACTTCAGTGCTCATTACAGGATATTCACAAATACTGTAATACTGTAAATAAAATAGCAATTCCCGAGTCTGATCATGAGTGTATTATTATTAATTATATTTATTTGTGCATAACTCTGTGCATTTATTTATAAGTATCTGTGTGTTCATATGATTGTGTGTATATTTATAAGTGTTTTTATGAATGTGTGTATTATACAGTATGTGTGTATTTATATCTGTGTGTGTGTGTGTGTATAGGTCTGTGTGTGTTTCTTCAAATTATTTTACATGTATGTGTGTTTGTTTGTATCTAAATTTATTTGTACATGTCTTCCTTTGTACATCTGTGCATTTATTTATATGTATGTTTATTTGTATATGTATGTTTATACACAAATGTTTATTTAATGTGTGTGTGTGTGTGTGTGTGTGTGTGTTTGTTTGTTTGTACATATATGTATTTATTTAAACAGGAATGTGCTTATATGTGCGTGTTTTTATTTGTCCGTGTCTGTGTGTTTATTTATACCTGTGCGTGTTTATTTATACATGTTTTTATGAATGTATTTATATGTTATTTGTTTATATATGTGTTTATTTGTATGTGGTTGTTTATATTTATATATGTTTATTTACACCTTGGTGTGTGTTTATTTATACGTTTTTACTTATAACTATGTGTGTGTTAATTTATGTGTGTGTGTGTTTATTTACACATGTGCAAATGTTTGTATGTACATGTGTTTATTTGTGTATGTATGTGTGTCTGTTTATACGTGTGTGTGTGTGTGTGTTTATTTATACGTGTGTGTGTGTGTGTGTATGCGTGCGTGTGTGTTCTGGGTGCTGGCTTTCATAAAGCTCCCGGTTAGGGAGGTGCTCTTAGTGCTTCTTATGGGAGAGCTGGGAGCACAAGTTCACAGCGGGGGCGTAAGTGTGTCAAGAAAAAAAAAACACCCCTCCTCCAACCCGGAGCACCCGCCCGGGGCTGCTCCACAACATTAAAACTCAAACAGTCAATACTGAACGTAAGCTGAGAGAGACAGAGGCGCAGAGAAAATGCTCTATTTTCCAATGTTACACAATGAGCACAGATCAGAGGCACGGTGCTGGGGATGGAACACAACACACGGATGTCGAGGCTGCTGGGGAAGCTCTTTGCGAAGACGCAGAGATAAAGCACACTGCTCTACATGCGGAAACGCCATGGAAGCGAAGAGTCGCGGCCACCAGGATGGGCGAGCATATGGTCCCATCAGTCTGGATGAAGGCTTTGCAGATACGGCTGTGTATAGGAACCCCTCCATACCGGAATCATCCATACAGGCCCATATGTTTGCTTTTTTATCATTGTTTTTAAACACATTCAAAAATATCTTTCATGATGATAAGAGAGGACGCCTCAGTAAGCCGGATCATGAGCGGAAGATGTCTTATCCGAAACGGGACACTGTGCTTCTCGCTGCCACATTGTTCTTACCTCTGATTAATGCGCCGTGGCAAGATGAGAGGAAGCCGCCCGCACATTCAGCCCCCGCGCGCGCCACTCTGACGTTAGATCTGAAATTAACAGCACTCACCTTTTTTTAATTAAATCCCACGTGTAGAATTCAGCACGATGGGAAGCTTCACTTAAGCTGTGGACCACGTTGCTCCAGCCGCTGGAAGAGAAGGTACTCCACCTCGGGCTCTCAGGAGCGGCGTGGTGCCATGGTGGAGTTCGGCTCTGCGGTGGAATGTCAGCTTCAGAGCTGGCTTAGAGTTACTAAGATGTGGACCTGAAAACTTGAACCCAGGAGCATCATATATATCCTCCAAAATGCCTGGGGTGCTGAAATTTTTATACTCTACAAGGGCACAATCCTTTTTGAGGTGCAAGTTTAGTACTGAAACAGGAGGACCTGGAGGGAGATAATTAGTTTGATGCTTAAATTACTGGTTGTCGCCTCCAGTTGCACTATGCTTACCCCCTGCCAGATACTCCTGTAAATATGCTGTGTGCTGTGCTACAGCCATGAATGAAGGCAGTGAGCCTACCAGAGTCAATGGGGTTTTGCCCAGTGTGAATACCTATGCTGGCAGGCTGCTCACACCGATGAATGATTTTGGGAGCAGAACCTAGCTGTCTGAGGATGAGGAGGAGAACCATATGGGTGAGCAGATGTCAGTGCAGCAAACAAAGGGGAGGACTATAGAAAGAATCATCAACCTGAGTCAGGAGTTAGTTGATGTTCATATTGTTTAGCAATGTGCCATGGAATGTAAAATTGCATTATGGGAGTTTAAGGCGCGTGCAGAAATTTTGCGATGTAAGCTGTCAGACTTTGGAAAAGAAAGATGAAAATTGGTGGATGGAGCTCAACTTATGTAGCCTGATCAATAGCCGGCAGAACAGGTGTAGAACAGCAACACCCCTTGACCCAGGTGGGAATCTATTCCCTGCTGCCTTCGCAATTCTTGCCAGTGAAACTGAATTTTCTAGACTTTAACCAAAAATGAGGTGATCTTTCACACAGGCTTGTGAGGAGTTTGTGTAGATAAAACCTGTACTTGAGGATGTCATTCCAACTGTCTTGAGTTCTGCAAACATCGGGTAGAAGGTGACATCTGGCTTTCCTGGATCCTTTAAGAATTAGAGGAACAATGGAGACGAGATCCAAAGGCCAGAGGAATGTTTATGGACCAGATATTAGGATCCAGAACTACTCCATTGGGAGCTGAGCTACTTCGTCTTGGACCCCATCAATGGTTTCAGTATCCAGATGGTTCCTGGAGGTTCCTCATTGATTACTGACACCAAAATAAGAATATGAAGATGGAAACCTTCCTTACACTGTTGGTACACAAGATTCTGGTGTCCATTAAGGGATCCATTCTTGATCTTCTTGATTCCTCTCCTTAAGCTCCAGGGCTGAACAGTTTCACTTGATCCCACAACTGCACCTTGACATCATCAACATCATTTTCCCTTCATCTTGGACATTATTAAAAACACTCCCAGGCTAGACTGACCTATCATCACTTAAACAGGACATTTGTTAGGCTCCAAGTAGGTCTATGGATTTCTCATTTGGGCTGACTCATCCTCACAGAGCCCCATGAAGAAGTGTCTTCTGCCTCCTCTTACCCCGAGAAAACCCAGATGTTGCCTATGAAGGAATACAACACTAAATGTGCCTTGACATCAACCTCCCTCAGTCCAGCCTGATCCCCTGAAGCAAGGTCTGAGGTCCCGAAGCAGGCCCTGCAGTGGTGGAGCAGGTTTTGCGGCCTGAAGCAGGCTCTGGAGTCCTGAGAAAATACATTACGGAGGTTTTGGTCAGATGCTATGTGTAGGTTGCGTTTGTTCTTCTGGAGTTGGTGGAAGGTGCTTCATGCACCTTGCGGATCTCTCCCCGTTGTCAGGGTTGCCTGGATTACAACTTTATTTCCCCGTTGCGTATGAGAATCTCGTTGGTTATGCCCTGCTGTCATTGGGTAACAGGTCCTGTCAGGTCCTGTGTGGAAGGCTTATTGCTTCATGCTTTTCCTCTGTGACTGGATCATGGCACCTGCCAAGACATCGATAACTGAGCAATGGTCTCCTCTTTTCTCCTAGTCATCATCAAGGAGGAACAGGAAGAGGAAAAGACCAGCACTCAGGGAAGTGCTCTTATGTCTCCGCGAAGGCATTAGGCACGTGAGTGATCATGGGTGGGACAGCGAGGGATGTGTGTCTGCACGGCACGTCAAAGTGAAGAGAATTAGCCTCTGGTAATTGTGGTTATTAAGCAGAACGTTTTGACTGTGTTGCTGTGACATTAAGGCGAATGCTTGAGATTCCAGCCTTCAGCATTGTGGGGTGGCCTCCTGGACCATGCTTTGAGGAGCTGCCGAAGCAGAGATGGAGACCCCGGCATTGTGTTTGATAGCATGGGCAGCACTGCAGCAGGATGAGCCAACCTCGCTCGCATCGCAGCAGTCGACATGAAACAGCAGCTGATTGGTCTGAACAAACTGTCAAATGTCAGGCTGTTATCAGACACGCACGTGTTTTCTTTAAAAACCTACTGGCAGTCAAAATAAAAAGCCTGGTGAAAAGTAGTGCCCTGTAACTCCTCTCTGTGTTTCCAAACTACTCACAGAGAGGCTGTCTTTGACTCTTGGGTTAACATACAACAGATGTCCTCTAGATAGGCACAATCCGGGAGAGTGCCTCAAGTTTCTTGATTTGTAGTTTGTCCATATTTCTGCTCCTGTTTCAGGCATGTTTCGTTACTGCGCTCAGTTACAGTGTTTCAGTAGATTACAGTTACTGGGTTGACGGAGTCACAAGCAGCAGGTGGTGGTCACATTATAACAGACTGTCACTGTTATAGAGGGGCACCATATGTGTGTGGAGTTTGCATGTTCTCCCCGTGTCATCATGGTGTTTCCTCCGGGTACTCCGGTTTCCCCCCACAGTCCAAAATGCACCCTTGCACCCTTAGCCTCCGGGAAAGACTCCGGACCCTCCCCACGACCCTGAATACTTAAAGCGGTTTCAGGCAATGGATGGATGTTGCTGTTATGCCACGACATAACGATGGAAATACCACGACGTTCCCAACATGATGCTGTGATCTACTTGTGATCACGTCTTCCCTTTCTCCTCAAGGAATTCCTCCAACTCAGCCATTCCGAAAGAGAAATCGCAGCATACGGGTCAGACTGCCTCTGGACAGTCTCAGAAGAGCTCCCAGGATGGAGAGAAATAGATGTAGAATGCAAGTGTCAAACAGAGAAGCCTGTATCTGGTGATGCGATAATGAAACCTACTGAGAGCCGTGTGGTGAACCTGGCCAGGGAAAGACACGCCGAGAAGCTCGGGCTCATATTTCCACACCGTTAGTATAGATTAATTTAAATTTTATGTGGGTAAATTGATTGTTGTGCGCTAAGCACCTCTCCCCTGAGCACCTTATAGAAAGAGAGACATGTCCCACTCCAGGAGCACGCTGCATCCTGCCGTGTCGATGCCCTTTGAACCTCTCTCAACCCCACTGTCAGAAGAGACGTTTCTCAAAGACCTGCGGTCTTCAAAACGACTCGAGGCTTCACTGTCAAAGGCGTGACACACAGGGTCTGCCTCACAAAGTCATGTTTACATTCCCCGGTTTGAGTTAAAAGATTAATGTCTTTATTGTCTTGGATATGACAAAAATAAATACAAATAAATGAATACATAAGTATAAAAGCAGAAAAAAAACTTGCTTTGAGTGACTGAGGGACTGGTAAAAAAAGATGAGCTACTGAGGCCTGTGAGGCTGGGAAGGACTGCAGGACTCCCATACACAACAGCTGCTCGCTGGAGGGTTGAGGAAGGCCTGCCACACACAGCAGCTGCTCTGTGGAGGGCTGGGGAAGGCCTGCCACATACAGCAGCCACTTTCTTGAGGGTTGTGGAAGGCCCATCACACGCAGCAGCCGCTGTCTGGAGGATTGAGGAAGGCCTGCCACACAGAAGCCGCTCTCTGGAGGGTTGAGGCAGGCCAGCTACACACAGCAGCTGCTGTCTGGAGGATTGGGGAAGGTCTGACAGGTCTCTTCAACATTGCATGGAGGTTGTGGACAGTGCCTTTCAATTGACAGACTGGGGTGGTGGTCCCAATCTTTAAGAAAGGGGACTGGAGGATGTGCTCCAGCTTCAGGGGGATAACACTCCTCAGCCTCCCTGAGAAAATCTATGCCAGGGTACTGGAGAAGTAGGTCTGTCCGTTGGTCAAACCTCAGACCCAGGAGGAACAACGCAGATTCCATCCTGCTCATGGAATGCTGGCTCAGCTCATCACCCTCACAAAGACACTGGAGGGGTCATTTGAGTTTCCCTAAACAGTCTACATATGTTTTGAGTACCTGGGAAAGGCATAAGATCATGTCCCTGGGAGGTCCTGTTGGGGAGGGTTAGGAGTATGGGGTCCTTTGCTGCGGGCCATCAGATCCCTGTAAGAGTCTGGTTCAAACTGCCAACAGTAACAGGCACAATGTAGAACTCAACACATAGAGGGTATAAGTGATGTAGAAGTATATGATTTACAGATGTATATAATGTAGAACTTCATTCGCAGAACAGGTGTATGTAGAACTCAACACAGCAGTTCTATGGGATGTAGTCTTAAATTAAAAAATAGGTATATGTGACGTAGAACTCAGTTCATAGGAGGTATATATGATGTAATAGATAAACAACAGGTGTATATAAATTTTAACTCTACACACAAAAATACTGTCAAGGGGGACATCCTGATTTTAAACATGTCCTTGGGTTAACAAGGGAGGGGTTCATGTTGCAGTTTTTTTGAACCAACAGTCTTTGTCGTATGACATCAACACATTGTTTCCGTTTTTCTCATTTTCTAACTCCAGGCTTCCAGCCACTTGGCCTGGGTCAGTGTGTGGCTCAGCGGGCTTCACCTCCGTGCTCGAGATCAGAAAGCAGACAGCCTGAACAGAGCCTCAGAATAACTGCATCTCTGGGTCCTTGAGCAAGGTGTTTCAGCCTGTTATTATTAATATTACAGCGCTTTGTATAATTATATATTATTATTATTTATTACTATTATTATCATCATCATCATTAAATAAAGACGCACCCATACATTACTTTCTACAGCATTTGCAGGTAAGCATGTTCCTATGTTTTTTATCTGTGACATGTCCCTTAACAAAAGGCACACAATAAAATAGGTACTTTAGAAATTTAACAGAAGTCACAGGCTTTAATTAATGTGATGTCATGCTATGACTAAGACTGTGATTGGTTAATAAAGTGAGACACAAGCCCCTTCTTGCTGACCCAGGGACACGGTCAGCTCCCTACCTTTTTTTTCCCTGAGGGCCAAATTCCATCAGCAACACAAAGCCAAGGTTCACTGTGCCCGAAAACCGGCGTCCCCCGGTGATTAAATTTACCGACCGGAGAGGAGGGTTGGTGGATGGCGCAGTCCGGGTTCAGGTGTATTTCAGTCCAGATACAGACCGGAATCTGCCAGCTGGTGACCTCTGGTCTATATTATCTATTGCTAAATTAACCACAGCTGTATGTAACGCAGGGCTCGATACGCCGCTGGGATATATTATGCGGCACTATATAACTGCCACTTTCAGATTAACATATATTAACCTGTATAAAATGATGCTTGTTGTATGTACATCACCGCCTTCTGTAAAGGATCTTTTGGACATTCAGAATGCCATTCATAATAATTATGATAATTACGATGCCAGGTCATGGACAAGCATTTGGAACATGGTCCAGCTTATTAGTGTATTCATGTCCCTACACCTGGGAATCTTTGGGCTACAGGGGAGAGGAATTAGACCCTTCCGGTTAAGCCACTTGCATATAAACAGAAATTTTATTCTTTTATTTAAATTACTTAGACTGAGCACCTGCTGCGTTTAGGTCATATTTCAAGACCAACCAGAAAAGTCCTCATTACGAGCTTTCGGTGAATCCTGAGGTGCAGTCTTTCTCTGAACACTCAACAAGAGTGTGTAAACTTAATTTTCTTTTTATTGAATAATTTTGGAGTTTTGTTTTATTTATGTGTTGGCTTCTTTCCTCTCCCCCTCTCCCCTTTGTTGCTTCTCCTCGCTGTCTCTGACAAAAGAAGAAGCCTGCCAAGCGCTCCTGCTTTGGGACGGCACTGTCAATCACTCCTGAAGGCATTCTGACAACTTGTACGTTAAAAATTAAAACGGGATTCAAAGCTGATGCGTGACAGCCCGGGCTTTGAGTGCGGCTCAAACTTCGAGCGACCGAACATATTTACCGAAGCCCAACTGTGGGCGAAATGCAAACAAATGCGAATTAGCATAAGCATTCATCATAAAAGATGCATTTTGCATCCCGTGTCTTAATTTATTGTGTCCTCCTAAAGACTGGCCCTGGATTTCCTGGAGTTTGGAAACGCGTCAGGAACACATACAGACTTCCCTAGAGTTTCCACCAGTGGGGACGGAGCCGAGGGCGGCTGGCGGTCGCACTATCACAAAGCTCGGACGATGACGGGGAACCTCTGTGCTGTAGCTACGTGTAGCTAGGCTCCAGCTTTACGTAGGAAAAAGCTCCGGATCTGGACGTGACTTATGCATTACGTTTAAAATAGCCACATGTCATCAATGTCGGGAATGCAGGTGCATAGAGAAATTGCTGGTTGGGGGAAATGGAGATGGGCCACGTGTTTGTGTATGCCGTGTTCAAACACTATGATTTTTACATTCCGACAGACGGTGCTGAATGGCCACACTGCCGATAGCCGGCCCTTTGCTCAGTGAGGCCTGCTCGATAGGTCAGACTCTCATGGCGGCTCCTGTGCCGATGGCTTACAGGGACCTAGCTGGGCTTCCCTGCTCATACGGCTGCCTGCAGCGGCAGATAGGATTTAGGGCAAAAGGGATAACAGATCAAATAAATACATATCTACGCCCCCTCCGTTTCCCGTGGACACCTTCCAAGACCCAGTTTACAAATCCTTAAATGGAGGGACACACAGGTCGGGTGCTGTAAGACTCCTGAGCGGTAGAACAGGGACACGAATAATTTGGGTTCTGGTGCCCTCTACTGTTCAACACATTCAGATTTCAAGAGGCAGGTGGTATAAGAGATGCTGACGGACATACGCACAGCAGGGAATCGCCGAGTATGTCCCGCACGGTATTTTATTTTAAATCGAATGAAACAGTAATGTATGTGGATAAACTAAATTACATTACAAAAAGCAAGCTGGCGGAAAGCTCTTCGGTTCGATTCTTTTACATCACGTTTACATCTCAGCTCGATTTGGTTTGTTTTAATATTAGTAATAAAAATAATGTATGCTACATCATAGGAATATGTTTTGAACTGCAAAATACATAATCCATAATTACAATAGCTATTAACGGGAGAAGACATTAATACGGTTTCACCGTTCGACGTCGAATAAAACAGGAAACGTAAATTATTAATGTCAATTATATATACAGGTTTCAATTACATTCGGTGAGAATAAACAAAAATAAAATGATCAATTTAATAGTAGAATTATATTAAATTCAAAAGGCTTTGGTTTTCAAAATTATTTGTGCTGAACAGCCGTTTAGTACATGTTTAACGAAAAATTGTTTTAATAACGAATTCACATTTTCAAAGTACAAATAAAAAACCAACATAATTTAAACAAAAAGCATTTAATGCTTTCGTTTTTACTTCCGCTTCATAGCTAACATGCTGGGGGGGGGGGAGTCGCTCATTTCGTAATTTATTTGAGAATTGCAGCATTTTCTCGGAAACGCTTCGGCTCTACACGCCTGGACCGCGAAGGCTGCGGCGCGCACGGTCTGCGCCAGCGGGGCCGCGCCGGCGGGGCCGCGCCGTCACCTTTCGCCCGGGAGCGCGGACCGGCTCCATGCATTTTTCATTCACTGTGCAGTGTTTCCAAATTATCCGAGAAAACCTAAACCGCCGCTCCATTCAGTAGGGAAATCCCCCGACAATACCTGACCGGCCTTTCTTAACGTAACATTTTAAAGCCAAGTTTGCGAAAATATTTTTAAGAAAAGGTATATTTTTATTTAAAACTGCACAGCAAGTTAAATGATGCATAAAACTGGATATTTATATTTTTACTTTAAAAGAGGACTCCTGAAGGCGTGGCCAACATTGTTAAAAGGGAAATAAATGTGTTTTGTTGTCCGGTTGCGTGTAGAAATGAAAGCGCTGCCCATAGCGATGCGGGCCGCAGAGCGGGCAGCGGCCGGACGGACACGCTCGCAAACCTACTTTTATTATTAATGTCGCCTTATTGCACATAAAAGCGGCTTATCATACTGACAGCATTTGCTTTCGCCGACTTTACTGTTATCTCCTTAAACAACCCATCTTGTGTCCGCTTTCCGCAAAATGAATGGCTCTTAATGTTAAAAAGCATAATTCTTGTTGTAAACAAACGCATTTCACAAGGCCTCCACACGGTACATGCCAAGCAAGGGTAGGCTGGTAGCATAATGCGAGCAAAATTTCGTAACATAAGTGCAATTTCTGTAAATTCTGCATTATTTTTCACGAAAACATCATCTACAGCGCCATACATTCTCTCTGACAGACATTAAATTGTATGACATAAATGGCCATAAAGCGGTGTGATTTAGTAATAATAATAATAACAATAATAATAGGTATTAAGGCTTTAATGACAATGTACTGCGTTGTCCGTTTATATATCTGGGCAAAAGGGGCATAGCAATTTTAGCACCAGCCGTTAATATTTTAAAGAACAAGTGAGGGAAATATCTTCTTCGGCATGTCCCTAATCACAAGAGAGAGACGGGGGGGACACCTCAAAGCGATGATTATCTGGAGTGTCTCAGTCCAATATTGTTACCTGCTGGGACATCAACACAAGCCTCTAAATAAATTGCAAGTGGCCTTGGGCAAAGAGAGCGCGCGCCTTTGATGTACTTACTGGGAAACGGAGAGGATGTTCAGGCAGTCAATCAAACTCATAAGCCTTCACAACAATAGGGCCGACCTTACTCTATTATTTATTTTTAAAATCGTGTATTTCATTATCAGAGGCACCTGGAATCTGGTCGGGGGCGATGCGATCAATAATTGATACCGCCGGTACAGCAAACTTTCAGTTCTTTGACGTGCTTGTCACTAACTGTTGTCAGAACACATTTACTTTGATGACAAATTTGAGGAAATAAAAAATCGTATCACATGTGATTATGTATTTAAGGATTGCGAGAACGGGCCGAAACGTCAGCTCGGTGACTGAATTCCCTGCTCGTTCAGCCGCTACATTTGATGTTGTATTTTTATGGCGCTGCCTTGTCTTAACACGGGCGTAATGCGATTAAAAAGTGCATATATTTAATCCATCATGTGTCAGCAAACACAATGACTTAAAAACCTGAGCAGATCACAGAGGTAGCTCGATCTTTATGTTGAAAAGTTTTGGCCATGGGGACTCACGTGGAGCATCAAACCAGGCTATACGTCTAAAGAAAAGATGCATTATAATTTGGATTTGAGTACCGATTAACTTGGCGGGATGGCCGGTTTAGGACATGGAAGTGGACATTTTTTTATCTGTAGCCTATCCGCGGAGAGCTTTTTATTGTAATGATTTTATTATAATGATTAAGGCAGAAGGCAGTGCGGCTGAATATAAGCCTATATACCACATACGTACTGCATATATAAACCTATATACAACATGCATACTGAATATAAGCCTATATATACCAAATACGTACTGAATATAAGCCTACATATACCGCATGCATACTGAATATAAGCCGACATATACCGCATGCATACTGAATATAAGCCTATATATACCACATACGTACTGAATATAAGCCTATTTATACCGCATGCATACTGAATATATGCCTATATACGACATGCATACTGAATGTAAGCCTATATACCAAATGCTTACAGAATATAAGCCTATATACCACATGTATATTGTATATAATCCTATACACCACATGTACTGAATATAAGCCTACATACCACATGCATACTGACAATAAGCCTATATACCACGTGTACTGTATATAAGCCTATATACCACATGCGTACTGAATATAAGCTTCTATACCGCGCGTACTGAATATAAGCCTACATACCACATGCATGCTGAATATAAGCTTATATACTACGTGTGCTGTATATAAGCCTATATACCACATGCATACCGAATATAAGCCTATAAACAACATGCATATTTACTAAAAGCCTATATAACGCATGCGTAATGAACTTAAGCCTATATACAACATGCGTAATATATGCTGCACGGTAAATGACAAGAAAAGACCAGGGTTGCCAGCTCTCACGCTCACGCGAGAAATCTTACGGCAAATCAATATTAAATCTATATTATTGTATATTGTATTATTATTTGAAACCTAAAAGTAGCCACATCGAAAGTCTAGTTTGCAGACCCTACAGACTATTTACAAGATAATAAAATTGTTACATACATGTAAATGCGTGTGCAGTCTTGTCTCGTCAGCCAGCTGACAAAAGTTGGCAACCCTGAATGACTGCTAAATTCGCAGTGTATTAATAATTTTTACGGACAATGTCCTTAATTGTGGAAAGCGCGCACTTAAACATTTAAAAGAAATAATGGAAGCCAAATAACCCATTTAAAACACATAGATATAAAATGAACGTAGGCGGTGTAAGCGAAGCCTTGCCCGCATTTAGAAGGACGTTTCCGTCTTAATTATCCGCAAGCGCACATCACAGGCATCTCCGCTAAGTCCCGCCGTCTGGCGGCGCCGATAGACTGGCGGCCCTGGCAGGGGCAGGCGCGGCCGCCCGAGGCTCCGCGCCGCCGCTGCCGAGTGAGGTGTCACGCCGGGCGGCCGCCTGGCAGCTTCCCGGGGATCACACGCCGCTGCGGCATAGATTAGCTGTGTAACCGGGCGATGACTAATTGCAGGCGCGCTGATGCCACAATGTACTTTAAATTACTCCTATTCTCTGCGCGTCGCCTGACTCTGGACTCTTGCGAAGCAATTTAGCATTTTTTATTTATTTATTTTTTAATTTTTGTGCATTTTCCTTTTGTCGGATTGTTATTTGTGGAGTTTCATCGTAACTTTACGGGCAGTTTGAATCCGTCAGCGCGTTAAAAGCTCCCGGCACCCTGCACACCGTCACAGGCCGAATACCACTAGCCTCTTCTGTACATTTGCAAGTGTGGCTATTAATGGGATGTTTCATGACTAGGCCTCTAAAGCGAGGACAGTAATAATAAAAATGATTTAAAGAAGAATTTAATGATGATTGCATTTTTCAGAATGCCAGTGGAATACCCACGGACGGAAGACAGCCGCTGTCGGGCTCAGACGGGGTGCGATATTAGCATGTGAATGCCCCCCCGACCTCTGTGATACCCGTGAGGAGTCACCCAGACGGCCTGTCCTGTCACAGGGGCTGATGCTGGTGTCACTCGCTGGGGAAGGTTGCCCCCTTCGTACCCATGCTCGGGGTGCTCTGTGGTGTTTGCCAGGTGACGTGCAGGCATTTTGGGTGCGGAGCTGGCCAAACACGGGCATGGCACACGCCCCGGCGTTATTCCCAGGGGACGTTTCCCGGGGCACAGCCCTTTTGCCTGCGAGTGTAAGTGGCCCAGGGCATATAGGGGTGGAGGGGGTCCTGTTGTCTAGGGGACTTGTGGTCCAGGAAATAATCAGTCAGCCTGTGCCGCTTCCTGTAGTGAAAAGGCCTGGGGGGGGGGGGTTTGTATGGGGTGGCTCTGTTGAAGGTTTACTGGAAATGCTGACAGGTCAAGGGGCCCCCTGGCTGGAACAAAGCCCGGCAGGGCCCATATAAGCTCCTCTCGCACGGCAGCAGTGCCAAGGCCAGCACCACCAGAGCAGCACCATGGGAAAGGTAAGTGTGCCCCCCCAGCACCAGAGCCCCGGATGGGGACCAGGAACAGACGCTGAGCTTCCTTACTGGAAGATTCAGGTCTCTAGGGCTGTAGGGCAGAAAGTTGGCCAACAAGTGCGAGGCCCAGAGTTTTTTTTAAGTGAACCAGTGAAATTGATTAATATGGAGCCACATTTCTGGCGCAGAGTAAACTGCAGCGCTCATCGAGGTTTTTTGCACCGTTCACCGTTTTCTGTAAATGGCTGGATGATGTAATGGTTTGTCTTTGGCCCAGATCTGATGGAGGAATCGCAGCTGGAGTCTGACTGCTCAAAATTGGAGTGATATTTTCTAAACGTTCCATAAATGTTGATGTTAGCTTGGGAAAGGACAGGTGTAGAGAGGGTATTTGCTTATGCGAGCGGCAGCCAAGGCAGTGATTGGCTTAGGGCCTGTGATCACTGGCGACCTGCGTGTGACGGCCGGCTTCAAAGCGGCACAGTGACAATCATCCTCCCTCTATGCTCACAGTGCAGATTTATTTTTAAAATGCTTTTTTAGGAATGTGACATGCTGTTAGTAACTCCCCCGAGGCCTGACACATGGAATGTTCCGGCCTGTCTGCGTAATGCGCAGTGACACTGAAGTGCTGTCTGTGTTGAATGGCCACTAACGCACCAGTGTCCCTGTGCTTCTGTCCCCCTCCAACCCCCATAAGATCATCTTCTACGAAGGCCAGGACTTCCAAGGCCGCTACTATGAGTGTGCCAGCGACTGCACGGACACCTTCCAGCACTTCAGCTCCTGCAACTCCGTTCGGGTGATGGGGGGCAACTGGGTGCTGTACGAAAAGCCCTATTACCGCGGCTACCAGTATGTGCTGAAGCCGGGCGAGTACCACAACTTCCACGGCTGGGCCGGCTTCAGTAACTGCATCCGATCCTGCCGCATGTTTCCACCCGTGAGTGTCTGTCCAGATCGGTCCATGAAGGGAGCATCACACCTCAGACTGTAACACGTCCGGGCAGTACAGACGGTGCTCAGAGTACAGTAAGAGGACAGAAATTCTGGGCAGTACAGACAGTGCTCAGAGTACAGTAAGAATAGAGACGTTCTGGGCAGTACAGACAGTGTTCAGAGTACAGTAAGATGACAGAGATTCTGGGCAGTACAGACAGTGCTCAGAGTACAATAAGAGTACAGAGATTCTGGGCAGTACAGACAGTGCTCAGAGTACAGTAAGAGTACAGAGATTCTGGGCAGTACAGACAGTGCTCGGAGTATAGTAAGAGTACAGAGATTCTGGGCAGTACAGACAGTGCTCAGAGTACAGTAAGAGTACAGAGATTCTGGGCAGTACAGA
>JAODKM010000040.1:602618-614120 GCA_026780845.1 Petrocephalus sullivani
CCCCGCCCCCCCCCCCGAAACCCCACACATCCACCATCCTGCTCGCGACCCCGCACCCCCCGCCTACCCTTGCCCACTGTCCTGCTGATATAGGAGCTCGTTCATGTGAACAGAATGGAAACTCCGCTTTCTGCTGCTTGTCCCGGCATGAATCACGCAGAGCATTGAACACCCTCGCCAGAGGCGTGGAAACCTGTTTGCAGCCCTCCCTCCTTCTCCGTCTCCATCTGCTGGCATTCTAATAGGCACCACGTTTTTTTCATTGCCTTGCTGATACACGTCATGCTGTTAAGTTGGTTCACATGCCTGAGGGATAAACAAAACAGTGTTTCTCGAAGCTGCCGTCGAGGTTCAGATATGAGTCGAGGATGCAGAGACGGCTGTATAAACACCCCCCGCGGGTACGTCCACAGGCAGCTCGGCGTGGGGGCTTATCGCGAGACAACCGCGCCGCTGCGAGACCGGCAACAAGGCACGGCGAGGACACCAGGCTCTGCCCAGAACGCTCACATTCTCAGGTGTCCCTGTCACCTGATTCCCGACAGACACAATGCCGTCCCCGACCTACACAGCACCGCTGATCCCCAGCGGGAAAGACGAGAACATGAGCAGGAAGCCGAAGGAGCACTGCAAAGAGAAGGCCGAGGCCCAGGAGCCACATTCTGTGGGCCGAACCTGCAGTACAGCAGCTAACACAGACCCAGGACAATCACAGCCAAGCAGCGTCCTGCTGCTGACAGGAGGCTCTCACTGGGGTCCCAGGTGCCTGCAAGATGTGCGTCCTGGCCCAGGGGTATGGTGGCAAAAGCAGACGCTTTCGTCCAAAGGATCAGAGCACAAGGTCAGCCGGCCACTGGAGCGGCAGAGGTTAAGGGCCCTGCTCAGGGGCCCAGTGGTGCCATCACTCTTCCAGCCGCAGGGTTTGACCTTCCCACCACAGCCACAGAGTCCTAGCCATTAAATCACACACCACCAGTGTCACTGAGGTCACAGCTGCGGCTCTGATTGATGGGGACATTAGCCCAGAGTAATGGTCAGGGCAATGCTTTCTGGGCCAGCCCTGCACCACACACACAGTGTTCCCCCCTCACATTCCCTTTGAACTACCTGGCCCACTCTCCGTGAGTGAATACAGCAAGGCATTGCCTTTGGTGGGGAACACTGAGATTTCTGTTAAGGATGCAGGACATTCTGCAAGACTCCCTCGCTATGGAGGCACTGCAGGCAACACCAAATAAGGCAACGTCAGCCATCTCTGTTGTCTCTCCAAACCCAGGAGCGTGGCCTCCCACACATGTCACTTACATTCTCTGGCACAGCACAAGCAATCAGAGCTGGGCCGAGCCCTAACCTATTGCCTGGGACTGCTGTGCCATGCAGGTTTAAGAAGCCTGTGCTAATATCTATGGCGCACACAGCCACGCTCATCAAACATGGCACAGCAATCCTGTGGTAATACGTATGGAACACACAGCCACATTCATTGAACACAGCACAGCAATACTGCGCTAATATCTATGGAGGACACAGCCTGAACACATCTTTTGAACATGCAACATTCAGGCCAGAGAGACAGCGCTGGGAGGTGGGCCGCGTGTGCGGGGGCCACTGGGACAGGCAGGCGGCAATCAGAGTTAAACATTTTTTTACTTGTGAGTATTATGGTCTGACTTAGGGGAGTTGGAAGGGCATGGATACCCTGGCAGAGTCTCCTAAGCGTGAGAAATAATGATACATACCCTAGTTTGGGGGGCCAAAGTTGACATTTTTTCAGGGGACCAGAATTTCTTGGTCTGAGTTATCATAACAGTACGACCTAAAATTTTACTGCACTGTCTACCATACTGAGTTAGTGGTGTGTATATATAACCCAAGATACCGACAGATCTTTTGCCATTTTTGGTTGCAAGACATAATGCTATATCACTTTATACAATGTGTTAGTGGTTACCACTGTTCTATTAATGGGACGGTTATAAGTCAGCATGTTTATACTGAGTTGTTGAGTTGATTTTAACTGCAGAAGTGTGTACCACTCACGTCAGATGCGGCTGCTAGGTGACACTCGTGAATGTATAAAAACTTTGTTCATTGATATCAGGAATTCAGGCAAAAAACACTGGAATGGACTGGTGTCAGCAGATGGCCTGTGTAGCGTGGATGGTAACCCAGACACAGAGTTATGTTAAGAGGTAGGATAACCACGCGATTAATCTAAGAACACTCTTTAAACAAAGAGTAGAGATTCCCACCGGAATCCGCGTTCTAAGCGCACACGCAAAGAGATCGGAGTACTCACAGTACCGGGGATGGCGGTCGGAAGGCCATGGGTCATTTCGCAGTGACTGAGTGGCGATTGAATGAAGTGCTCCTCTATTTATCTCGTGGCGATAGTCTGACCAGTGTGCATGACAATTGAAGTCTAGTCACATCCTCTATTTCTCAAAGAAAGCAAGAACATAAAAGTATTTGTGCTTTATCGTGCCTGACAAGGGAAACAACTCTGTCCTGGTAAGTGTACCAGACATAAGGGGACAGGTACCGAAACAGCGAGCTAATACATTCCCAAGGAAACCTAAGCGAACACCAATCAGGCTTAGGGGATAGATAACAAAACACACTGTAAATACAACATACACAACAATAAGCACCAGGAATAAATATGGAAATTAATGCCAAAAAACGCTGACTGCATACGCGTGTCAGTGCATTTAGCATGGGGGGATTCTTGGAGCTCTTGGCGTTTGCCAAGTGCACTTACGTAAGACGAGGGGGAAACACTGCAGGGGGGGTTGTACTTTTGGACAGAAGAAAAATATTTGCCATTTATGGCTTAAAAGAAACAGGACCGTGCATATTTAATTGTTCCATTTCAGAACAAATCTGCCATTTGTGGTTTTAACTGTCTGATCGTGCACATGTGCTATTTATCTCGACAAACATATCTGACTAAATAAATAAATATGCGTATATGTTAATACGCATTAATCATTGGACGGATTCGTGTAGGAAAAAAGTTTCATATAAACTTGTTGTTTATCAGCGACTGGCAAGAAGAACTACTGCATAGGTTTGAGGGATTCCTGGTTCGTCGTTTTTTTTTTTTGCATGTTTTTCTTGCATCAGACCTTGGCGTTTTAGGCACAACCTCCGGGGGGCTTCCCTCTAGTAGAGGGGATTCCGATCCCACCCCCATCGCATGACCGCGGCTTCCTCTTGGAGGATTGCAAAGCTCAGGGGAACCTCCATGGCTTCCTGAAAAGGAGGAAATGAGGTCGTTCCCGAGATCGCCCGCGTCACTCCGGCTTTGCACCCGCAGAAACGGGTGCCCCAGCGAGGGCGACCCCGGGTGCCGCCCACCCCGCGTTGCCATGCCAACCAGCTCGGCACCGGAGGGGGGCTTCCGCCGCTTCCCAGCCGAAGAGGGGGCTCCGTGCGCCGGGGTCACCAACGTTCTGAAATTCGTTTCTGTTCTGCGGAGATAAGTGCGTGTCGCTGCGGGGAGGTGAGTGTTTAAAACAGCGCGGAATTTGCGGATTGGGGGCTTTTACGCGTTAAACCCCGTCCCCGGTCCGGGGCTGGGTGCGCATTAAAGAGCATTCCTTTGGGGGTGCAAACGGAGCGTAGATGGCGGCTCCTTCGAGCTGGGATCCATGCATGCTCCTTTTCAGCCGCCCGAACCCAGCCGTGACCCGCAGTAATCCGATCCGCAGAAATGTGCATGGCTTCCCCCCGATCGGGGGTGGGTCAGAAAGCCGGGCTGGACCGGGGCTGCCCAGCCAACCTCACGTCATATGTGTAGTGGAAATTCAGGTGGATCACTTTTGAGAAATCTGTTAATTATTAATCCCAAAACTAAACAAGCCGAATTCTCTTAACGTGTCAGCATGCCTCAAATGCTTAATATATTATACTGTGACAAACTGGCCAAAACTTTGTATCTACATTGAAATATATTAAATTACATGTAGAACTGAGCTCTTCATTTTGCATTTAAGTAGATTTTAATATAGGTATAAAGTTTTGGTCAGTTTGTTTCTGGTTTTATCACATCATGATGCATTCATTTTGCCACATTTATTTTCAATCCATATTTCACTGTACCTGTATTTAAATAAGATACTCAATATTTAATCAAAAAGAACAATCACCTTGTCATAACTGAACACCAGTGACAGAACAAGTGATTTTATTTTACAAATTGGCAAAATTACCAGATAAAATATTAAAAGATTTAATTTTAGCATATTAACTGTTCTGGTCCCTCATGACATTAACGGTGGTCACTGGTGCCCTCCGCTGGTCACTGGTGGAATAGGCACCCAGCCCATACACTGCATGACACCAGCCATGTGTAGAAGGTACAGTATGTGCTACCCGAGAAACAAAATGATCAATCAGTTTGTGAAATTAAATGAGCGAATATGGACTCACCTTCTCGTTCATTGAGATCTTTCTTCTATGATGACTCCTGCCCAAAGGAAGCAGTTTGATAGAGTTCCAGTAACAGCAATGACCAAAATGTCTGTGAGAAATAATTTTAGAATAAATCATATATTTTCATATAAGTAGTACAAGTAGTACAACATTGATGATGTGTGTAATAGAAATTTCCTAAGGTATACATTAAAAAAATGTTTTAGGTTGAAGATGGGATCTAAAATGCTGAAATTCAGTTGCTTGATGGGGTCATATACAGGTGTAGAGTACCTATGAAACATGATAAGAATTGAAAAATGGAAAAATCCTGAGGGAATGTACTATTTAATCGGACATTGACTGTGTGGATGTACATGCCTGGCATCTTAAAGGCACGGTGGCCTCTGGCGTACTTCCCCACCCCAAATGGAGAATGGCCTTTTCGATGCGAGCTGTGCCGTGTCATTTCTGTGCTCGCACGAGGCAGCAAAATGTGACACAATTAATAAGTAATCAGAGTACAAATACTTGGCCCTCTAGCGTGGCCCCGTCAGGCTTTGGCCCTCTAGTGTGGGCCCCTCAGGCTTTGACCTTCCCATGTAGCCTCTTCAGGCTTTGGCTTTCCTATGTGGCCCCTTCAGGCTGTGGCCCTCCAGCGTGGCCCCGTCAGACTTTAGTCTTCCAGTATGGCTCTATCAGGCTGTGGCCCCGTCAGACTTCGGCCTAGAGTCTGTCACTTTGGAAGCCTGCAGACATGCAAGCTCCTCCATGCCATTGCTGCACAGACATCAGCCTGCCTTCCCAAACAACTGCATGCATCTTGCTGTAGCAGATTCTTTTGTCTTGATGTTTTTTTTTCCTGATTTTTTATTTACCTTTCAGAGATGAAGGCAAAGAACCCGTGGCACCGGCCAGTGATAATCTGCATCGCCGTCCTCTTCGCTGTAGCCGTGATTGGCATGGTGACCACCGGCGTTGTTCAGAACAGACACATCGAACAGAAGTACAAGGTACGGCCACATGCTGTACGGTTAGCTGAGCAGCAGGAGGCGCTGTAGAGAACACATTCTATACTCTGGGCTTTATTTGATGTACTCCCTTAATAATCATAGTCTCGTTGAGCGCAAACCCAACTGTAAGCTGCTCTGCTACGCTGAAGAAAGGTTTCTCTTACGTGTCTTTTAATGACGTATACCTAACGAGTGTGTGTGCTCCAACACCCCCATGTTCTGGCAGTATGGTATCGTCCTGGATGCTGGCTCGTCTCATACCTCAGTCTACGTGTACCAGTGGCCAGCGGAGAAGGAGAACAACACCGGCATGGTGCAGCAGACGCATGTGTGTAACGTGAAAGGTACGCTGACGGTGATAAGGGGGCTGCGTGCTTCACACGAATCTGGTCATTGTAGCTGTACGATGGCGTGTAAGCGGCGATCGTCATTCCCGTGCACCGCCTGCAGAGGGCCCCCGAGATAAACTTTGTCGTTGGTTCATGTTTGATTTTAATTTTTTCCGGATGTCATATGAAGTGTGTGGGCACCTTTACAGAACCTTATCTTATCTGTGACAGGCCGGTTATCATGAATACTTATCTGTGACGGGCTGGTTATTAATAATACTTATCTGTGACAGGCCGGTTATCACAAATGCTTATCTGTGACAGGCCGGTTATCACAAACATAATGATATGATATTTGTAATATTATGAATCTAGATATGAAATTTGAAACATAAGCTGCCAAAGAGGAGCACTGACCCCCACAGGCTGAGTCACCCAGCCACCCAGTTCTCATGCTGGGATCACAGACGCTGATCTGTGTTTTGACCCTGGTGTCAGATGGCAGGTCCATGGGAACAGAGAGCACTGCCGTGCCCTTAGCAATGTTGCCCTCTCGCGGACATAGTGTTTCTCTGATGCTGTAACATCCCATACCACCGCCAGCCCTTATTCCACAGACACCGTGGAAATCCTTCTCTATAAACCGCTTGACTGAACATACCTTTAATGGTGCCTGAATGACTCTGGGACTGCTAATTGATCCAGACATCACTTAATTAGCAGCTGGTCCGCCAAGCAGCTTGCAGCCCATATTCTGTAAATCTTAGTGTTGCAGGAATGCTACACATACTCCGGGGGTGGGGGGGGGGGGTGTTAGTTCTTCCCCTCTGTGAATGCTCATTCTGTGCTGCATGGCTGATGTACTCTGCCCCCCTAGGCAAGGGCATCTCCAGCTATGCTGACAAACCGAGTTCTGCTGGGACCTCACTCGGGGAGTGCATGGAGGAGGCCAAGAGCAAGGTTCCCACTGAGAGACAAAAGGAGACACCTGTGTACCTGGGAGCTACAGCAGGGATGAGGTTGCTAAGGTAACCCGTGTGCCAGGGGACACGGTGGGGTGAGGTTGTTATGGTAACCTTTGTACCTGGTGGTTCCTATGGTAATGGTATTTGCAGAGAAATGGAGCAGATTTCTCACCCCCATGTCCGTACGGCACCTCTCTATCATAAATCTTTAATCATTCATATAGCTGCGCAGTGTACTGAACACTGAAATGTCTCAAAACAAGGGAACTGATTAACAAATTGATGTTGGGGCTTTACCTGATCATTTGACGGAGCAGTTTGTTTTTAAGTTGTTCAGGTCCACCTCCAGGACCTGAACGCGATTTAGAGAATATTTTAATTGGCACCTGACTGAGAATCCAAATAAATATTTTAATAAGACAATTAAGGGCAGAGGCTTAACAAAAGCCAGGCGACCATGTGGTGCTACCATGGACTGTCAGATGGAGCAGTAGCTTTTTCCTCTCTTCCTCACCCACAGGATGGAGAACAAGCCAGCCTCAGACATGGTGCTGTCATCAGTAGAGAGATTCCTCCAGGTGACACCATTCTCCTACCAGGGAGCGTGTATCATCACTGGCCAGGAGGAGGGCGCTTACGGCTGGATCACCGTCAATTACCTGAGCGATAACTTCCGCAGGGTGAGTACAGGGGCAGCGGCATTGCAGTAGATGGAACGTGGTGCACAGATGTTCTCACAGCTGCTTGTGGAATATGGTGGGCTAGTACGGACTGAGATGGAGATGCTTTGAAAGCATGGTGTAAGGCTCTCTGTAATTAGTATAGTGTTATAAGCAGCAGGAAATGAGCCAGACTATGTGGGGGGGGGGGGTTCCAGGCCACCTTTCTCATGTTACGGGGGACCTCTAAGTTAGCTTTTGGCCCCGTCAAGCACCGGCAAGGTCTATAGTGCTGGGTGCTTCTCAGACTGAACTCATGTGGCCCAATTCCTTCCAGGCCCAGAGGACCATGGGGGCCCTGGACCTTGGCGGAGCGTCAACTCAGATCACTTTTGTATCTGGGGTGGAGGCACCCCAGTCCCCTGAGAACTTCATCCATTTTCGCCTGTACGGGAATGAGTACCGCGTGTACACCCACAGCTTCCTGTGCTACGGCAAGGACCAGGCACTCCGGCTGGCTCTCAGTCATGGGCTGCGGGCAGCACCAGAGAATAAGGAGAGCCTGCTGGACCCCTGCTTCCACCCAGGGTACACGAAACAGAAGGACCTGACCGATGTCTATGACAGCCCCTGTGTCCCCAAGCAAGACATCCCAAAAGGGACCTTCACCCATCGGGGTACAGGGAACTGGAGTCTCTGCCATAAGCATGTACAAGGCCTCTTCAACTTCAGCCAGTGTGCCACGAGGAGCTGCTCCTTTAATGGGGTCTTCCAGCCCCCACTGCAGGGGACTTTTGGGGTAAGCAGGCAGTCAGGGAAACATTGTTGGCTGGCAGACTGAGCTAAAGAAGGAACCGGAGATATGGTCATTTTCAGTTTGCGAGGTTATTCTAGGATAGTGTGCAAGAAGCCTAGAATCAGCCTAAAGTGCCCTTTTGCTGTCTTAATTCTGTGTGATAACCACGGCAAGGCTAGCAGAGTGATGATGTCACTGTTGGGCCCTTGAGCAAGGCCTTTTACCCCAACTGCTCAGGGTTCTGGCTGACCGTGCTGTCTGACTCCGACCTTGTGTGAAGCCCGTCTCTTACCTGCCACGTTTTCTGCTTGCCAGGCTTTCTCTGCTTTCTTTTTTGTGATGAACTTCTTGAACTTGACTTCGGGCTCCCTGGATGATGCTAAGCAGAAGCTGACCAGTTACTGCTCTACACCCTGGGAAAAGGTTAGTGAGAAGGCCAGCAGGGGGAATAGGATGGGTACTGGGAGGGACATAGGCTGGGGGTCTGGGGGGTAATGGGAGGGGGGCAGGTTTGGGTCTGTGGGTAGGGGGAGGGGGTAGGGTGGGGTCTGGGGGGAAGTGTTGGGTCTGGGGTAATGAGAGGGGGGCAGGTTTGGGTCTGAGGGTAGTGGGAGGGGGGCAGGTTTGGGTCTGGGGGGCAGTGGGAGCTGGATAGGGTTGGCTCTGGGGGCCAGAGGGAGGGGGATAGGGTTGGGTCTGGTGTAGTAGGAGGGGGCCGTGTAGGGCCTGATTGGTAACAGGAGAAGAGTACGGTGGGGTTTCACTTTGCTATCAGCGCCCTCAGTGAAGGTGCTGAACTGATTGTAACGAAGAAGAAAACTTGGACTTTAAACTGTACGCATTGATAATTTTTTTGTGCTGGTCCATGTCGACTGATGTCCCTGCAGATCCAGAAGGACCACCCTGAAGTTAAGGAGAAGTACTTGGCTGAGTACTGCTTCTCAGGGACCTACATCCTCACGTTGCTCGAGGATGGATACAACTTCACCTCAGATAGCTGGAATGAAATCAAATTCATCAAAAAGGTTTGACCTTAACAGTCTGTCTACATGCATGTTGCTGCAATCTACATGTTATGTAGAAGGTGTCCCCAAGAAGTCCTCACTAAACCTAAACCTAAACCTAATGTACCTAATGTGCCCACAAAGTCCTCCTCGGTAAACCTAAACCTATTCTTCCTCACTAAACCTAATCCTAATGTCCCCACAAAGTCCTCCTTGGTAACCCTAAACCTATTCTTCCTCACTAAACCTAATCCTATTGTCCCCACAAAGTCCTCCTCAGTAAACCTAAACCTATTCTTCCTCACTAAACCTAATCCTAATGTCCCCACAAAGTCCTCCTTGGTAACCCTAAACCTATTCTTCCTCACTAAACCTAATCCTATTGTCCCCACAAAGTCCTCCTCAGTAAACCTAAACCTATTCTTCCTCACTAAACCTAATCCTAATGTCCCCACAAAGTTCTCATTTTTAGACTTTTCTTTTCAGAAAAATGTTAAATCCTTCTCAGTCCATGTTAGCCCATTTTTGTGTATGTGTTGGTGTTTAGGGACTGTTAGCTGCAGTATTACTGTAAGTCAGCCTCCGTCATTAAAGCAGGCATACACACGCATGACGGCTTATCTCACATTAATGTGCCTGAGGTCTTTTTTTTTAACCTCCTTCAGATCGGAGACAGTGATGCTGGCTGGACCCTGGGCTACATGCTCAACATGACCAACATGATTCCGGCGGAGGCCCCCGACACGCCGCCCCTCGCCCACTCCAGCTACGTGGCCATCATGGTCCTGCTGGCTCTGCTGCTGCCCGGCCTGCTCTTCTTTGCATACCGCTCTTTCAGGCGGTCTGGTTCTGCCTCTCAAAAGCAGATCGTTTAACCATCATTACAGGGTGTAGATACTGTGGGTGGGGCTGGCTTCAGTGTTTTTACTTTTATTAAAGGGATGGGGAGGGGGGCCTGGATTCAGGACCCTGTGCAGACTCAGGCTCAATTCTTCCATGACTTTGATCGCAGAACCAGACGGCACATCTGTACCAGGAGTCTGGATCTGCAGGGCAGGACTGTGCACTACCAACAAGGAGCGATGCCCAGGAGCCAGAAGGCAGGGCTGTAGCACCTGGGGGTACGTGGGGGGTGCTGGGAGATGGGGGGGCTCAAGCTTGTTGCGATATGACCACACTGAAGAAATGAGACACCATTTCCTCTTTATACGTGTAAATAAGACGCATAGATTGCTTTAATACTTGAGTGCTACAATTTTACAGATTTTTAGGGTTTGTCACCTTTTCCACTGTGCTGTGGCTGGTTAAACTGGATATGCATATTACAGCGTCCATCCATCCATCCATCCGTCCATCCATCCATCTTATAACCGCATATCCTAGCGTGTTATACACACAATGAATACAGTGTTTTTCAACCCAATCCTCAGGGACCCCCCAGACAGTCCAGGGACACAGGGAACCTGGATACGTAGATTTTACACATAATCTGACTGCAGTGGTGGGGGGGGTATCTAGGTCTACCCATGTCCTACACACCTGTTTGGTGTCCTTGATTGTTTGGTCCAGGTGTGTTGAGAGGAGGGAGGGAGCAGAAACACGGACTGTTTGCGGTCCCCGCAGACCGGGTTAAGAGGCATTGCCATTACACGTCCTCTTCTGTATATATGGGCATTACACAGTCACAAATAGCACACAGTACAAGTGAGTTTTGTATGTATGCCTGGCTAGACACAACAATGTCCTTTATTCTATCCATTTCTATAAATACATAAATACTGTACAAGGGTGCAGCAACCCCATGAGATCACCTGGGGAAGCAGACTGCACACACACAAAATAACCCATTTAGGGATGCCTGCTGGGATAATCGTGTACTGAGCACCGCAGGAGGAAGACGGCACACACACAAAACTGCCCCTTTAGAGATGCCTGTTGGGCTAATCGCGTACTGAGCACTGCAGGAGGAAGACGGCACACACACAAAACTGCCCCTTTAGAGATGCCTGTTGGGCTAATCGCGTACTGAGCACCGCAGGAGGAAGACGGCACACACACAAAACTGCCCCTTTAGAGATGCCTGTGGGGCTAATCGCGTACTGAGCACCGCAGGAGGAAGACGGCACACACACAAAACTGCCCCTTTAGAGATGCCTGCTGCGCTAATCGCGTACTGAGCACCGCAGGAGGAAGACGGCACACACACAAAACTGCCCCTTTAGAGATGCCTGTTGGGCTAATCACGTACTGAGCACCGCAGGAGGAAGACGGCACACACACAAAACTGCCCCTTTAGAGATGCCTGTGGGGCTAATCGCGT
>JAODKM010000040.1:674874-686381 GCA_026780845.1 Petrocephalus sullivani
TCTGTGTTTCTCGCAAACACTCATATCTCTCTTTCTCACACAGTGTCTCTGTGTTTCTCGCAAACACTCATATCTCTTTCTCACACAGTGTCTCTGTGTTTCTCGCAAACACTCATATCTCTTTCTCACACAGTGTCTCTGTGTTTCTCGCAAACACTCATATCTCTCTTTCTCACAGTGTCTCTGTGTTTCTCGCAAACACTCATATCTCTCTTTCTCACACAGTTTCTCTGTGTTTCTCGCAAACACTCATATCTCTCTTTCTCACACAGTGTCTCTGTGTTTCTCACATACTCTGTATCTCCGTTTCTGTCACTCTCTTGTATCTCTCTGTCTGTTTTCCTATGTTTCTCTCTGTATCTCTGTGTTTCTCTCACACGCTGTATCTGTGTGTCTCCATAACAGCCCATATCTCCAGACAGCTCCTTCATGCCAGAGTGGTTCTAATATCCCAGCAGCGCTGCATGGGAGAGAAGGTTTATGGGGACGTGTTGGATGACAGCATGTTCTGTGCTGGAAACATGAAGGGCGGTGTGGACTCCTGCCAGGTCCGAGTCGGTCTGTGTGCTGGGCATGTGTGCAGTATGTGTGCAGTGTATGCGTGCAGTGTATGTGTGTGTGAGAGGCACATTTCTATAGTTACACACCCATGCACTCTGTGATATCTAATGCCTCACCACTGGCATGAGCACCCAGCACAGCTGTTCCCTGTGCAGGGCGACTCAGGCGGGCCCCTGACGTGCGAACATGACGAGCGGCACTACGTGTACGGTGTGGTCAGCTGGGGAGACAGCTGTGGCCTGAGGAACAAACCGGGGGTCTACACCCGGGTCACTCACTTCCTCGACTGGATCAGCTCTAAGATGCCCGCCCTGTAGCCTAAGGACGCTGAGTTAATAATTGCCATTAAAGTCAGTCGGCTCTGAATGATATCCACACAGTCTGCTTTTGGCTGTGCTGTGTACCTCTTGTGACTAAATGAGATTTGTGTTCATGAGCAGCCTGGTAAGGACTTATTTTGACGCTGTGTCACCACGCTACAAAGTGATCAAGAGCTCATCTGTGACCGAGGGGTAGGGGTTGTGTCTCATGAAATAAAACCTGGAAGATCACACTCACTGAAAAGACAGAGGTTTGCTTCAAGAGACTTTATTAGCAGAAATCTAAAGCAAATCCCGGTGAAGTTACAGCACACTCCTGACAGACGAGCCTGTTTCTCAGTGAACACCCGGAAGCTGATTGTGGATCTCACACACAGACAAATCCGCCAGCCGACCAGCCCTAAAACCTCACCCTTCACCCTGTTTTCCAGCCCTCACGCTGGTCACGGTGATCAGCTCTGAACACATTCTATAATCCCTCAATTCCAGTCCTTTCTTTGGCTAAAATATCTTTGACACACTTACAATTCCCGAACAGGGCTCACTGTACACAATCAGGGATACAAATAGCGATGTTATAGAAGCAAAGGAGGAGGGGGTGCTCTATTTGGTGGTCTTCCTGACCATTTGGATGGTCTTCATCCTCTTCACGTGAAGGACCTCCATGGCATCAGGGTTCACAGCTGGTTGCTGGAGCTCCTCTGTGTTCTCCACCACCATCTGCTGCTGCTGCTGCTGCTGTTGCTGCTGCATGGTGAGAGGGACACTGATCAGCAACTGGGAAGAACCAGCATCGTGCTGGAGCGCTGTGCTGAGGAGGTACGAAGAGGGGGTTAGGCTACCTGGGAACCTTATCTGTGTTCTGTTTACTACATCGATGGCGGCTCACTGTATGCACTGAATGAAGAATGGAGGATTTACACAAAGAACCAATGAGAAAGAATGATAGAGCAGAAGATGGAAGGAGGACAGGGTGGAGGGTAGCGGAGCTAGGGCACTGAGAACAGGGAGATGGAACGTGGGAGAGGTGTGGCCATATCAGCTAACTGGCCTGGGCCTCACCATCATCTGCTGATACTGGGCTATGGCCTGCTCAGGGTCCAGCCCGTCAGCCAATCCCAGCTCAGCGGCCCGCCGAGCCATCTCCACCTTGTGGGAGCCAGGGGGTGTCCAGCCGACACCTCGAATCCAGTTCAGGTCTGATTTATAGTTCAGCTGTGAGAAGAAGTCAGAAACCTTTAGTTATGAGGTGATTTCTCCCAATTAAGGAAAAGGGAGCAGAGGAAGGGACGGGGGTTAGAATTGGGGGTCGGTTCTGGGCGGTGTGTCGCTCGGCGTGGGCGGAGCCACTCACGTCGCTCTGCAGGCCATAGGCCCGCTTGGCGTGCTTCATAGCCAGCTGCTCGGGGTCGCAGGTATAGCTGTGCAGGTGCTGTCGGTAGCCGCGGTCGCTGGCCTGCGCCTGGCTCCGTCGCGCCTGCAGGAACTCCGGCTGGTCAGCGTGCAGCCGGTACTGTGAGCGGCTCTCCTGAGACTGCTTCTTGTACTGGTTGCTGCTTTGGAGTTTGCCGACGGCCAGCGAGTGCTTGATGCGGGGGTCATCCTCCACGCAGAGGGCCCCCACCTGGTGGCCCTTATCCTTCACGAATGCCTCCTTGTAGCGGAACTGTGGGACGGCAAACACACGGCCTGAGAGCCTGTCTCTCCCCCATCACACACCTCCTCTTCCCAACATAAAACACAATGACTCACTGGCTATTTGCACCAGGACAATAGCAGAGGAATTCTTTGATCTTCACTTAGATTCCAGCTTGTGCCAGTATGAGACGGAAAGGCATTAGTCAGAGTGGCCCTGGGGTAGTTTTGAGGCCAAGGGTCACTCAAAGGTCCAGCAGTGATTACTCTTATGAACATGGGATTGGAACCAGTAACCCTCTGGGAATGGGCAAGGAACTCTAACCCACAGACAATGGAGTAACCAGATAGAAGACTAAGTATTGCTCTTGTTCTTGAGATATCCCTAGCTGACGGATTTCCGCCATGCCGCGCGGCAAGTCCTGACATCAGAGGAAGGGAACCCCCCCAATTCACATTGCAGCCCAGCTCAGGAGACTGAACCCCAAGCAGCCAACTGGCCGATTTCTCACTGTGGGCCAACAACAAACCGCAGATATCTGGCAAGCCGATAGGGGGGCAAACGGAGACGGCTTAATTAGGCGGAAGGGACTGACTTACATCGCTGGCAATCTCTCGGGATGCTTTTGCGGTCTGGAAGGGAATAGCATCCAGTCGCAGGTCGTAGCCGCCCGAGCGCACCTGCTCCCCAGACATCCTGTAGGCTTTCTGCAAGCAGCAGCCAGAGACGGGCCAGTCAGCGGGCAGTACATCACACAGTCAGGCGGGCACTGGCTGCATGGACCCTCACCTCGCTGATGTGCTGGGCGTTCATCCGAGCTCTGATGAAGTCCGGATGGTCGGCAGGTAATGTGTATCTATGCAGGGCATCTGAATCTCCTGACCGGTACAGCCGCTGGCACCAAAGAAAAACAATGGAACTAGCCACATTTAGAACAAGCCTGTGCAGTAATAAACCACACTCCCAATTAAGACTCACCCTATGTAATAATAAACCACGCCTCCATTTAAGCCCCGCCCCATGTAGTAATAAACCACACCAGCACTTAAGCCACATCCCATCTGAGGCCCATCCCATGTAACAATAAACCATACCCCCAGCTGTCTCCCACATTGGACAGCGCTCAGTGAAGTAAATCTACAAATAACTGGACAATTCTAAGCTAATAATGCATACATATACATATTTAATAAAAAAACCAATATAAAAACATGCAAAGGGCAGACAGTGTAACATCTAGTTAGGTTTATGACTGTACTGGCAGTACCTCACTGCACTGAAGGGTTTACGGCTATACTGGCAGTACCTCACTGCACTGAAGGGTTAGGGCTGCACTGGCAGTACCTCACTGCACTGAAGGGTTAGGGCTATACTGGCAGTACCTCACTGCACTGAAGGGTTAGGGTTGTACTGGCAGTACCTCACTGCACTGAAGGGGTAAGGCTGTACTGGCAGTATTTCACTGCACTGAAGGGTTAGGGCTGTACTGGCAGTACCTCACTGCACTGTAGATAACTGTTCTTAGCATGGACGATGTCAGGAGAATCAGCCACAGATGTGAATTTCAGACTGTCTGGAAGCTGCCGGTATTTCTTCTGCAGTGCGGAAAAGAAAATAGAAAACCTGATTCCACATATACATAGCAAATACACACACACATGCACAACAAACACACACGCACTCACCCATAAAACATTTACACACAACAAACACACCTCTAACCTTGTGAATGAGCTCCAGCCACCACCTCACCCTACCTCACTGGCGAGCTCTCTCTCGTTCTCTCTCTCGCCTCCCTCCCTCCCTCTCTCACCTCACTGGCCAGTTCCCCTGCTTTCTTGGCTGACTCCAGCTGTGGTGTTCCCAAAGCCTCCCAGGCTACACCCTTCATGAAGTTCAAATCCGACCTGTACAGTTTCTACAGGAGACAGGAACAGGATGAGCTGGAACATGTCTCTCTGCAGCCACGGGCTGGCTTGAGCCCCAACAGAGCCGGAGGACGGTGCTGCCGACTCACATCGCTCTGCAGCTCGTAGGCCTTCTTGGCCTGCTGCACCTTCATGTCGTCCGGCAGCACCGTGTACTCGTGGAGCTTCTTCCTGTAGTCCAGGTCACTGGCCAAGGCCTGGGCCTTCTTGGCCTGGCTGAGATGCATCATGTCCAGGGAGAGGTGGTAGGCGGTGGCGGCTGCGCGGGCCTGCCGCCGGTACTGCTGCTCGCTCTGCAGCTTGGCCACCTGCAGGCAGCGCAGGAGCTGCGGCTCGTCCAGGATGCTGCGAGCGCCAATGTGCTTCCCTTTCTCCTGCAGGAAGCTGTGCTTGTACTGGTACTGTGGGGTTTTGGCGCGACACAGGAGCTGCTCAGTAGGGGGAGCCATTTACACAGGACCATAGAAACAAATGTCTAAGAATGGAAAGAGGTTGGGGGCTGGCAGCATGCAGTGCGGCACCATCTCCCAGGCCTCCTGCACTCACGTCACTAGCGATGCCCGCTGAGGCCTTGGCCGCCTGGAATGGGATGTCCTGCATGGTCAGCTTGTAGCCCTGGGCCCTCAGGCTGTGCCAGGACTCCCTGTATTTAATCTGTAAGCATAGGGCAGGACTGGAGCACAGCAGAAGCCAGAAGTGCCTTCAACAGCATGAAAAACAGTCACACAACATCACATGGCTACCATGTCAGAATTGTGACATCACTGGTGACATCTGGGTGTCCGACTGGGCTTATCTGCTCGTATCTGCCATACAGGGTGTCCTACCTCACTGAAGTTGGCCGCGTTGATCTTGGCCTGTGTGATCTCTGGCCGCTCTGCCGTGAGGGTGTAGCTGTGCCTTGAGTTCACAGCTGCCTCCCTGTACAGCCGCTGCAGACAAGGGACAAAAAGAGATGGTGTGTTCCTCTCACGGAGGGAGTCACGCACAGGCGTGTTCCCATCATGGTGGGAGTCACGCACAGGCGTGTTCCCATCACGGAGGGATTCACGCACCGGCGTGTTCCCATCGTGGAGGGAGTCACGCACAGGCGTGCTCCCGTCACGGAGGGATTCACGCACCGGCGTGTTCCTATCATGGTGGGAGTCACGCACAGGCGTGTTCCCGTCATGGCAGGAGTTACACTCAGGTGTGTTTCTGTTATGGAGGGAGTCACGTATGGGCGTGTTCCCATCACGGAGGGAGTCCCAGTCAGGCGTGTTCCTGTCACGGAGGGAATCATGCAGAGGCGTGTTCCTGTCACAGCGGGAGTCACACTCAGGCTTGTTCCCGTCACGGAAAGAGTCATGCTCAGGCGTGTTCCTGTTATCCTCAGGAATGTGCATGTTCCTGTCAGGGATGGAACGCTCTCAGGCGCGTGCTTGTTCCTGTCATGGACGGAGCACCTTCAGGCATGTGAGTGTTCCTGTCAGGGATGGAATGCCCTCAGGCGTGTGTGTATTCCTGTCAGAGATGGAGTGCCCTCAGGCATGTGGGTGTTCCTGTCAGGGACGCAGCACCCTCAGGCCTGTGCGTGTTCCTGTCAGGGACAGGGCACCCTCAGGCCTGTGCATGTTCCTGTCAGGGATGGAGCACCCTCAGGTGTGTGCGTGTTCCTGTCAGGGACAGGGCACCCTCAGGCGTGTGCATGTTCCTGTCAGGGACGCAGCACCCTCAGGAGTGTGTGTGTTCCTGTCAAGGATGCAGGGCCCTCAGGCGTGTGCGTGTTCCTGTCAGGGACAGGGCTCCCTCAGACGTGTGCGTGTTCCTTTCAGGGATGAAGCGCCCTCAGGAATGAGCGTGTTCCTGTCAGAGACAGGGCACCCTCAGGTGTGTGTGTGTTCTTGTCAGGGATGGAGGACCCTCAGACGTGTGTATGTTCCTGTCAGGGACGCAACGCTCACAGGCGTATGCGTGTTCCTATCAGAGATGGAGCTCTCTCATGGACGGAGCGCCCTCAGGCGTGTGCATGTTCCTGTCATGGATGGAGCGCCCTCAAGCATGTGCGTGTTTATCAGACAGGCAGGCAACAGCACCACTCAGATTACAGCATCTCACCTCGTTGCTGATCATGTTGCTGAACTTGGCGTGGACAATGTCTGGCGAGTCAGCGACAGAGGTGTGCTTGAAGTGGAAAGGCTGCTGCCGGTACTTCCTCTGACACGGAGAAGCGACGAGTAGTTAGTCAGATTATTACTGGTTAATCCTGTACGCTGAAAACTATACTCACAGAAAAACACTGTAAACTTTGGGTCATATCTGCTAACTATTGAAGCTGCCCGGGGTCACTGTACTGAACACAAAAAGTAAGATGACCGTAATGCAATGAATCACCTCGCTGATGAGGTCAGAGGCGCGTTTGGGCCCCTCGATCTGCACGGCACCGGTGCTGATCCAGGCTGCCCCCCGCAGGAAGTTCAGGTCAGATCTGTAGTGTTTCTGTTGGGAAGCAGAACTTGATACTTGCATGTTGCACTGTACCGCGTCCAATTTTGCACGTCTCCCCGCATATACCTACTGACTATGAATTGATGTCTTTTGACATGTCTTTGGTGCAGGAGCTTTGTGGAACGTTTAGTGAAGGGATGTGCAGTGAGGGAGCATGCAGTGAGCGAGTGTGCAGTGGGGGAATAGTGCTATGAGGGACAGTGCAGTGAAGGAGCGTGCAGTAAGGGAGCATGCAGTGAAGGAGCGTGCAGTAAAAGAGCATGCAGTGAGGGAGTGTGCAGTGAGGGAACAGCACCTCGCTTTGCAGGATGGACGCCCTCTTCGCAGCCTGCAGCTTCAGATCATCAGGCAGGGCCGTGTAGTTGTGCAAGGTCAGCCTGTACTCCTTGTCACTGATCAGTGCCTGGGCCTTCTTGGCATGGGTCACCTCCAACATGTCCATGGACTGGTGGAACTGCGAGAGAATCTTCACAGAGTTCTTCTTGTACTTGAGCTGGGGGTGAAGGCAGTACCCATGAGGGGGGGTGGAGAGCTAGTAGTTCAGCCATTCATAAATATTTGAATAAATATGCCTGCTAAGCAACAACAGAATCATAATCCAGTGAGGTAGCTGCTGTGCCCTGAGCCCTTCAGCACAGACATCCGGTCACGTCAGCATGAGAAAAGCTGGCCATCCTGGAGGCAAATGGTGTTCACTCTAGATGCTTTCACCCCGCAGGAAGTCATTTTCCGGAACCAGGTCGTGTTCACACCACAGGAAGTCGGCCCGATTGTAGGTCCTTGTAGGCAGTTCCAGAACCCATTTTTAGTACCTATTCCAGACTGAGCACTTTTCGTTCAAACATGACCTACTGGGGAGGCGAGTGTATATAAGTAAAACAAATAAACGGCTGTTTCTAATTTTGAGTGTGGTTATTCCCCCTAATAACTAACAAAATTACTTATCCATCTTCCATTGTTTTGGGTGGGCAGTGTAGTTTTGTGTTAGATTTAGCATAAAGGTCCCGGTTCCTATTGCGTGGTGTGAAAGCGACATATCAAAGTGGCCAGTAGCGTCAGAAGTCCCCGGTCCAGACAGCCCAAGAACTTGTACCCAGGGAGCAGGTTCCCAAACTTGGGTGTGAAAGTTGAAAGTTCCTCGTGTCTGTGAAGAGCTGCTGCCTGAGGCAGAGCAAAGCGGCTTCAACCTGTCCCTAGACACGCTGTCTCACTGCCACTCACATTGCTCTGCAACTCGCCGGACCGAACCACATGGCTCATGTTGATGTCGTCCTGCACCCCCTTCAGGCCAATCATGTGGCCCTTGCTCTTCTCAAACTCCTCTCTGTACTTATGCTACAGACAAACACATAGGGTGCAGCGTTAGGCTTCGACCTCGCATTCCTCACACCCCTGAAATAATTCCTCTGCCCATTTTTCCACAGGAAAGACGTGCAGAAAGTTTCTGAGACATACTCACGTCACTGAGGATATCTGTGGATGCTTTTGCTGCTTGGAAAGGTATAGCATCCAACCGCAATTTATAACCAGCGTCCCTGAGCTTGGTCCAGGACTCTTTATAGCGTGTCTGTAGGGAGGAAGGCTTGCCTCAGGGTAACGGACTCAATGATGCATAGAGCATTACCTGAGGTTAATAGTGCCAATTACACATAGAGAATTACCCGAAGTTAATAGTGCCAATTACACATGGACAATTACCTGAAGTTAATACTGCCAATTATACAAAGAGAATTACCTAAAGTTAATAGTGCCAATTATACACAGAGCATTAGCTGAAGTTAAGTGTGAATTCCATATAGGGAATTGCCTGAAGTTAACAGTGCCAATTACACATACAGAATTACCTGAAGTTAATAGTGCCAGTTACACATAGAGAATTACCTGAACAGTTCCAATTACACATAGAGAATTACCTGAAGTTAATAGTGCCAGTTACACATAGAGAATTACCTGAAGTTAGGTGCCAATTCCATATAGGGAATTGCCTGAAGTTAACAGTGCCAGTTACACATAGAGAATTACCTGAACAGTGCCAATTACACATAGAGAATTACCTGAAGTTAATAGTGCCAGTTACACTTGGACAATTACCTGAGGTTAACTGCATGAATTACAAAAGGAACTTACTGTTGTCATTAACCTTACTCTCTGGGTAAGAAGTTTGTACATCCCTTTTTATAAGTTTAAGCTTTTATATTGTTTTGTGTAATTTCTTGTTAATACCATAAAGATACTGCACACATAAACCACTCCCACCCACCCTTGTGGCTCATTCACCAACATAACCTAACCACACTATACCTCCCAGTAGAAGTGGGCTTCATCTTTGCACCCAGCAGTATAAAATACCCTATAACAGGCAGGTCTACGGCTCACCTCACTGATGTTCATGGCGTTGAGTTTGGCCTGCATGTGTTCGGGAAGATCGCTGGTCAGGGTATAGTGGTGCTTAATGTTCTCCCCCTTCTCCCGATATAGTCGCTGTAAAGTAAGCGCCCATGAGTGATACAGTCTGCTCCCCCTCCTCAGCCTGTGATTGGTACAGTCTGCTCCCCCTCATCAGCCTGTGATTGGTACAGTCTGCTCCCCTTCATCAGTCTGTAATTGGTACAGTGTGCACCCCCTAATCAGCCTGTGAGTGATACAGTCTGCTACCCCTAATAAGTCTGTGTGTGATACAGTGTGCTCCCCCTCATCAGTCTGTGAATGGTACAGTCTACTCCCCCTCATCAGTCTGTGAGAGGTACAGTCTGCTCCCCCTCATTAGTCTATGTGTGATACAGTCTGCTCCCCTTCATCAGCCTATGAGTGGTACAGTTTGCTCCCCCTCATCAGCCTTTCAGTGGTACAGTCTACTCCCCCTCCCCAGTCTGTGAGTGGTAATTCAGCATGTGTGTGACTTTGTGTGAGTTAGTTTTTTGCAGGACACTGAGAGCATGGCACCACCCTCACATCTATGGCCTGCTTGTTGCTGATCTTGGCCTGCACCATCTCCGGAGTATCCTTCACGCTGGTGAACCTCAGGGCGCTGACCTGCTGCCGGTACTTTTTCTGGGAAATAATAATAAACACCATTCAGCACCTCGTAACTGTCGCCCCGGCTGCTTGTGTAACATTACCTGTATGTTAATGCCAAGCAGCTGACTCTAAGTACAGTGATGGAGTACAGCAGGGTTCCCCAACTCCGGTCCTGGAGGGCCAGTCTACGACACAGTTTGCAGATTTCCCCGCTCAAACACACCTAATTCAGCTCACCAAGCAATCGCAAGGTTTAGTAGATGTGTTTGAGCAGGGAAATCTGAAAACTGTGTCACAGACTGGCCTTCCAGGACCGGAGTTGGGGAACCCTGGAGTACAGGGTCCCCAGCAGTCTGGCCTATGTGATGACCAAACCACTGGGTGGCAGTATTATTTCCTTTGGGCCTTGAGGCACCAAAGACGGGATATTTTCCAGGAAGCTTTAGCTGGAACCATGTCACAGTGTATTGAAAATGATTTAACTCCAGTAAAGAAGAAGGCCATCTAATATTATGAATGATGAATCTAGAGGATTATTTGCACATGAGAACATCTCAGTCCTGGCCTCCAGCAATCAGCTGTGGTCATCTGTGGACTCAATTTGGACAGCAGCAAGCTGGCCCTTAACACCCACAGCTACTGCCAGTGTTCTGGCCATATAAGCGGCATGGGAGTGCAGCGGTGTGCCGCCGTCCGTGTGCTGGGGCGCGCGGTACCTCGCTGGCCATGTCCGTGGCCTTCCTCGCCTGTTCCACATCCAGTGACCCTGCAGTTACCCAGCCAACACCTTTCATCCAGTTCAGATCTGACCGGTACAGTTTCTGTCAATACGAATCAAGCAAGTTCAACGTCATCAACTCTCGCGTTACCCTCAGGTGGACAACCAATATGTGCATATGGGATATGATGTCACGGCCAAAGAACTGGATCAGTGTACATCCCAAGGTATTGTCCTATACAGTATCTCACAAACGTGAGTACACCCCTCACATTTTTGTAAATATTTTATTATATCATTTCGTGGGACAACACTGAAGATATGACACTTTGATACAATGTAAAGTAGTCAGTGTACAGCTTGTATAATAATGTAAATTTGCTGTCCCCTTAAAATAAATGAACACACAGCCATTAATGTCTAAGCCGCTGGCAACAAAAGTGAGTATAGCCCTAAGTGAAAATGTCCAAATTGGGCTCAAAGTGTCAATATTTTGTGTAGCCACCATTATTTTCCAGCACTGCCTTAACACTTTTGTGAGATACTGTATGTGTAACTCACAGATCCACTAGATGCTAACAGCCCACAGCATCACCCTGTTTGTGAGACACACTTTGCAGCTAAAGGCTAGCGCTAACATTACATGGTATCTGCCTGTGTGTAAGGACTCATTGAGTAGATAAATGCTAATGCTAACAGCCCAGAGCATCACCCTGTTTGTGAGACACACTTTGCAGCTAAAGGCTAGCGCTAACATTACAGGGTATCTGCCTGTGTGTAAGGACTCATTGAGTAGATAAATGCTAATGCTAACAGCCCAGAGCATCACCCTGTTTGTG
>JAODKM010000040.1:690319-705664 GCA_026780845.1 Petrocephalus sullivani
TATTATTGGCTGATTGAGAGGTCATCCCAAAAACCCGCACCCACACCGGCTCTCCATGGATCAGGTTCCCTACCCCTACATTATACCACCAGAATGCCAAAAAAGTAACAGAATAACATGAGCATCAAAATACCTCAAGAGTAGAAGAATGCCAGTCTTAGAAACTATGTGAACACAAAATAATAATAGTATTTTTTCTACCAATAAAGTGGGGAACACTTCATTGTTCCCCTTGGGGAAGTTCTCGTTTTGCCTACCCTATATTGCTGTCCATGACACGCATGCCTTGGTGCTGGGCCCGGTGTTGGACTTTTCCCAATCCGGAACTAGTTCAGCGCATTTCCACCACAAAAAACTGGCTCTGGGCCAGAAAAAATGGCTCCAGCATGGCACCATAGAAAAGCTGGTCTCAGAATTTGGAACCATAACATCAGCGAAAATGGAATAGGCTTTTCATCTTAACCTTCTGCATACCTGGAAAATGCAAACTTTTTTGTCCAGTGTCGCTGGAATAATGTTAATAATGTTACCCCCTAAGTAACATTTCTGTTCTGTTCTTCTTTGAAGCTGGTGGAAACGCGGGCAGGTTCTCAAAAGGCACCATACGGGAACCAGCCCAGCACCAGTACCTGCCCCATGTTGGTGAAAACGAGGCAACGGACATGCATGTAGATGAGAGCAAACTTGGCAGCGATGGGCAGCCACCTGCAGGGGCACTCATGGGGTTAAGGGCCTTGCAAAGAGGCTCACAAACGTGACTGTTCCACTAAACCCAGGCTCAAACCGGCAACTTTCTGATCCACATGCCGCCCCCAAAATACCGCTAGAGAATCAGAAAAACATGAGAGAACGGGAATGCTGCCATACCACACCACCTGCATGGCTCCAGTTAATAGCCAGATGTGAATTCCCTAATATCTCCGGTAAAATGACTCTAGGAATCATCAGACCTGATCAAATGGAATGGCAAAGCTTGTTCTCATGGCAGAGCAGATGGGTATGAGGCAACATCACCAAATTGCTTGTTGTATAAGCAGTTGGTTAAGAAGTTAAGTTCAGTGGGTTGACTGCAGGACTGAAATACCTTCTCAAATCTGAAACATGAATGAGCTCGTTTACAGTCTACAAACTAAAAAATATATAATTTTCATTGTTTCGAGGATCCCAGACAAAAGGCTCCGTATTGTTCGTGTCTCATGAACCCTTTCTCTGGCATGAAGGTGCTGTCTGCCTAATGGCAGTCACATCAACCAGCCTCAAAGATAGAGCTGGTCTGCAGGGATCTTAGAAATCAGCCATCCAGCAGTTGTGAAATGCTGGTGAGCCAAATCGGCAGCTGATCTCACTATTGGGTCAAAGTGACAGTGCATTAGAGCATCAATCTTTTTGTAACGACTCGGGGTGACACGTAGCCTGGCCAGCTCTGCACCAGGGTACTTACATCACTGAGCTGCTGAGAGTTGATTCTGGCCTGCACAATGTCCGGGGTGTCCGTCACTGCACTGTACCTTAGCTTGTCAATGTGCTGTCTGTAGTTCACCTGGATTGGTTAGTGATGAAACTTGATAAGATGACAGTTCTGCAACAGGTGCCCTTCACCATACATTTCCTCCATTTACCACAACACTGTGAAGGCAGTTCTTACTCTGGTTACCCGGTGAAACGTTTCGGAATCTCTGGAGAATCATTTCCATTGTGTTCAATTTGCACAAACGACCTACAACCCAGAGTCCCTCAATGTGTTCTTGGCATGTTGTGCAGTATTTGCCAGCGCACTTACATCCTTGAGCGGCTCAAGTTTCTTCTGGGTGTGATAGGATGGGGTAATGGTGGCTGGGTAGTTGTACTCTGCCTGCTCAGCCTTCTCCTGCTCGTAGTCTGATTTATAGGCGATCTGAAAGATATTATCTGTCATAGGTTACCTATTCAAAGCCCCTCCCACAGGCGCAAACAGGCTCCGCCTTCATCACCGGCAAAACACAGCCCCCCATTGTAGGCGTAAACTTGGAGGCGGGTCTTACGTTGCTGGCCAGCTTTCGCGCTTTCATGGCATGCATGGTCCTCCTGTCCAGACCAGAGCCCTCGTAGTGCCCCTTTATGTGGTTTGCATACTTCTCTTTGTACTTGTTCTGCAGAGAGCAGCAGCAATCAGTTTTTAACTTTGGGGTAACTTGTTGTTGGTGTGATCAGCTTAGCGTACACCATGAAGCAAAAGGCTTCCAAGGAGGTTCACCCATGGCTGTATACGAAGTTCTGTGATGCTCATGTGGCCATGGCTTTTGGTCTTTTTGTGGCTTCATCTTGTGTTTCGTGAGGATTTCATGGAACATTTTGTTGACTGGGTTTCACCGATCTCAGCAATCGCGTGTTCCGCTGCAATGCACGGCGTATCATATGATCCCGTAAATATCACGATGTCCCAAGAACAGAGTTATTCTTGACCCAGCCGGAGTACCAGAGCGATGGACGTGAGCGGTATATTTGGGCATCAGGCGCATTCCCACACTGCAGGCTTCATGTCAGTACTAACGCAGGGCTCACATTTTGTGGGAAGAACTCATAACTCCAGCCCATAATATTTCAATGACAGACATTCATGCCAAAGTACTAATAATACTTGGAGAGTGCTCAGATTTATGGCCCAGTTGTCGAGGTAACAGGGAAGTACATCATCACAACTCACGTCACTGGTGAAGTTGGAAATCTTGGATGTGTTCTTGAATTGCGGCGTCTCGCAGTAGTTGATGCTGTGTCCTTTTGTGCTCTCCAGATCCTTCTTGTACTCAACCTGGAGGTCATTGCAGATGAATACAGCACAGTTTTGTACAGAAGTGGGTCCTGCATGGCTGCCCATGGCTCCGGGCGTCACGTCTGCCCCAGAGTACCTACCTCACTGACCAGTTTGTTGACCTTACGCACAGTCTTCAGAGCCAGGTTGTCCTCGGTGGTCATCGTGTGGTAGTGAGCCTGGCCTTTCATCTTGGAGAGGTCCTGCTTGTATTTTAGCTGAGGGACAATACAAGGACAGACACTTCAGCACTTAGCAGCCCAGGATTCTCTTTATGCCTCGCAGACTCTCATACGGGGTGAGATTCCTTCAGCATGAGCAAAGCCACCAAACAAACGCACGCCACTAACTGCCTGCCGGTCTATGATGTCACCGCATGCCATACTTGCCCACCTGATGTCACTGACAGCAGGAGAATGATGACAATCCAGCCCACAGACTCACAGGCTTACAATGACAGACGCCAGACGAGGTTAACATTTGCCTTTTAGCAAAAATATCATGTTTGCTATTGCTGTTACTGTGCCTCAGTGGGTTATGGCGCTGTGCCTGTCATCAGAAGATTGTCGTTCAAGGATTGTTCAAATCCCAGAGTGATGTCACCATTGGACCTCTGAGCAAGGCTCTTAAACCTCAGTTCCTCTAGGAACTGTCTGACACTGCTATCTCGATTGTAAGTTGCGTTAGATAAATGATTCTACATAAATGAAATGTTATTATAATATATTATAATTAATATATTAGATTATAATACATATATTTTTATAGTATTATGGAGATTTTCCATAATGAGTTTTATTAGGCCAAGTAGTGCTAACAGACAGACCCGAAAGCACCTGCACTGTGATGCCGGTAACGGTAGCATTAGCATTAGCTTGGTACTCACGTCACTGGCTAGGTTATGGGCCTTCTTAGCCAGCTGGTAGGCCGGCGTGATCATGGCGGGAAAGCTTCCCTTCCCTTTTTGCTGCTCGTACTCCTCGGTGTAGGTGTGCTGCGAGAAGGGACGCCTTGGTCAGTGATGAGCGATAGCACACACACACTTACACAGACCCTGGCTTGGGAAATTCACCCATGCAGGCTGTACTCTACATTCAGGTGGCACAAGCATTCACTTAGAGTGACCACAGCGTGGCCCATTTCTGCGCCGCCGTCCAGCCGCAGGAGCCCACCTGGCTGAAGTTCTCCGCGTTTTCCCGAGCGAGTGCCAGTTCCACCACCCCAGCCTCGGAGCTCCCCTTGCCCTTCAGCTCTCTCTCATACTTCTCGTGGTACTTCACCTGAAGCAGGCCACCCAGAAGCATTGTTAAGCACATTAGCGGCCTCTCTGTTGACCTGGGGATTTGCGCATGTGAGTGTTCACGCTTACATCGCTGGCCATCTCTCCAGCTTTCTTGGCAGCCTGATACCCAGGCGTGAAGTGAGCGGGGAAGCTGCCTTTCCCTTTCTGCTGTGCATACTCCTCCGTGTAGACGTACTGCAAATACAAGTACACGATGCAAGTACCACACATTTCATATTTATACAAGCTACCAAAATGTAACCCTAGGTGTGGGGAGAAATTCCATATCTCTCCACTCCTCTGTCCCACACCTCTCTCTCCATTCTACACCTCTCCACCCCTCTAATCTATACCTCTCCACCACTCCATTCTATACCTCTCTACCTCTCCATTCTACACCTCTCCATCTCTCCATTCTACACCTCTGCACCCCTCTATTCCACACCTCTCCACCTCCACAATCTATACTTCTCTACCTCTTTTGCATACCTCTACCCCTTCACCTCTCCTCATTGATCACACTCAATTCCACCTGGTTAACAGCTTTGATTGTAAACAGAATGGCCTTGTAATGGAGACCAGAGCAGAAACCTCAGTGATACTGGTAGACTGGAGCTTACTCTGTAATCCATGGTATGTGGTCGATCCACCATTGCAAATGATCTGTATTTCTAACCTCTTGTTGATGGGATTCACAGCTGCCACCATGATGCAGGCCCTTGACTCACTCCTACTCTGTGTGTGTGTGTGTGTGTGTGTGTGTGTGTGTGTGGACACAGCTCGCCTCTTCCCCATGTGTGCCGGGGATGGCAGGCTTCCTGAGCATAGCTTACATCACTAGCCAGCTTGCCCCCAGACTTGGCCAGCAGGATCTCAGGAGTGTCGGTCACTGTCGTGAACTTTGAGATCCGCTCATCATGCCCACGCTTATACTCCAACTGTAGGGAAGGAGAGAAAGTTGTGCCGTTACAGTGACATACTCGCCCCCAAGCTGCTCTCATCATCCATACATCGTAGTCAAATGGTGCAGGTGAGGACCACTAGAGCATGCCAGACCTCAGAGTCTTCATCATCACCTCTGGACCAGTAATAGCAGAAGAGTTGAAGCTGCTGTAGCAGTTACCAGTGCTTTGTTTGAGCAGTCACTGATAATTACTGAGAACCGTGCTGGGCCCGTCACCACTACTGTTGGTTTGGCTGCTTAATCCTGTTGCAGTGCAAAGCTTCCTGTTTTACTGGTACCTACTCCCGCATACTTTGAAGTAGCTGAATGTTTCTCTCTGGCATAACAGCAGGTCCTGGAAATATGCTCCCTGTCAGCCTCTGTGCTGAGATCCTGGATCATTGCTGCTGGATGGGCTGCTGATGTGGACCGGCCCACGTTTCACTCACATTGCTGGCCAGGCTAGAGGCCTTCTTTGCATGTTGGTAGGCCGGGGTGATCATGGCGGGATAGCTGCCTTTCCCCGTGGTCTGTTCAAACTCCTCAGTCTGCTTCAGCTGTTGACATAACAGGCAGCCAGCACGGCTCACAAGCATGTCTATGTATGGTTCCACTAATCTGGATAAGGGGTTTGAAAGTTTCCAGTTTTTGTCGATTAAAAACATACTCCATAAATTAAGAAATTAACTTATAGTCTTGAGAATGTTAAGTATGTTTCATGAAATGTGCCAAAGCAATCAAGAAAGACTGTACTTTAGTAAGTGTACTCTACCGCAGTTTAGATTTGTTATAAATCTTGAGCATTGGGCTCGGGGCTCAACAGAACTTACATCACTGATCGTCTTCTGGTCTTGAGTCACACACACAAATTCCTGGTTGGTCTCAGAGAACCAGGTGTTCTGCTCTTCATACTCAGCCTTGTAGGCCTTCTGCATATAGATGGATAGATAGATAGACAGACATACAAACAGACAAAAAGATAGATTGACAGATAGATAGCTTTGATTGACTGAGTGACTTATTGATTGGTTCATTGATTGGTTGATCCCAAGGGTCAGTTTCACACTTCTGCAATGACTGGAACACAGCCTGTTTTCCGAAAATACCTGTTTCCGAGTGTGCTGTTATGTTTCCTGGTATCTTTTCCTAACTTGTGCATCATATAGTTTACAGGGTCCGTTCACTTGTTTCACACCTGCACCTCACTTGTCTGATGTTTTGGTCTCATCCGACTTACTCGCCTGCTATTCCTTGCTTACTCACTTATGCCGAATGGCTTAGCCCACTCACCTGGCTTGTGAGCTGGTTGACCTTGCGTGCATGTTCCACTTCCTTGGACCTCATGTCATAGTGGAAGGTGGACATATACCGCTCCCCCTCCTCCCGGTACTTAATCTACGGTGCACAGACAAAAATTTAGGATTCTCGTAGCAAATATAACTACAGGAGTTCTGTTGCAACTAACAAGAGCCTGGGGACTAATCATGGCAGACTGTCCTGAGAACCTGAAGACTATCATGGCAGATTGACCGGAGAACCTCAGGATTATCACTGCAAGCTGCCTGAAAACCTTAGGAGTGTCATGGCACACTGTGCTAGGAACCAAAGAAATATCATGGTAAATTGCACAATATACTGCCAGAAGGAAGTCGGGACAATCATATCAAGCTGCTCCAAAAACATAAAGCAAAAATTGTCCTGAGGACTAAAGGACCATCATGGCAGACAAGAACATTTTATTTGCCAAAACATATATGTTACAGATGGGGTAAACCAAATCCCTGCAAGCTGCAAGCGTGAAGGCGTATGCCAGCAGCTGACGAACAGGCACAGGTGCATTTCCAGAAAGAGCAGGAGGTGAGGCCACATCCCTTCCTCAGGAGGTAATTTTAACAACCAAACAGATAAAACAGGTCAGGGCTGAGGGGTCCTGCCTCTGTCAGGGCTCAGAAATAGACCCAGCCAGAACCTGGACCTCATTCCTGTCCCATGAAGTCACAGAGGAAGTAAGACAGTCCAACCCCTAACCCACACAGAAGGGACGATTTAAGCATTACATCAGAGGTTCGGGAACCGCTCTGTTACAAAGACCTCAACAACGATTATGTAAAAACATGCAACATCATTAAAATTATTTTCTGGTTAGCACACAATTGGATGGGCTTACATTTGGAGAAAGCCAAAGGATGTGTTCAGCACACAATGTTGGGGATCAGTAATGGTGCGGGCAGCCAGCTTGTGAAGTCATTAGATCCAATGATTGCTCTGTACTGTTGTAAACTCAAAGGAAATGCTCTCTATAGAGCAAGCACCGTTCAACCACCATGTTCCCATATTCAAAGATGATAATGCCACCATTGACACTGCAATACAAATTCATGAACCCCAGGAAAAGTTAGACACCTTCCATTGCCTTTAAAGTCACTGGGTCTAAACATCTGCTGACCTTTATGGGAAGTGCCAAGTGCAGAGGAGATTTCCACTTATTTCATCACCCTAAGAACTGGTGGTTAAATATATACAGTACTGTGCAAAAGTCTTAGGCAGTCACAGAAAATGTTTGAAGCTGTTTATACTGGTGGAAAATGTGTATTTGCACATTAAAAAACACATAATGGCAGTGGTCAAGTCAAATATATGGGTTACCTCAAATCCTGGGGTGACTTTAGGAAAGCCTTTGAAAAGGCAGACATTTTGACAGTCATCATAAATACCAGAATTTTTCACCAACATGAAGAATATATAAACATCATTTCCCTTGAGTGCCTAAGACTGTCACGGTATATACAATGCTCACAGAAAGTCTTGGAACACTAATTAATTCAGTAAAAATGCTGCAGATGTATTGGTTTCAAAATAAGTCAATTGACAAGCAATATTTAATATATCCACACATAACTTCTGCATAGACATTTTTATTAAGTGTGAGTTTTTTTGACTGACTCATTCAGTTCTGTTTTTGCCATTTTGCTAATAATTGCAATTGTAGTCATTTCCTAATTTCTCACTGAAACTAATAGAGAAGATCACGTGTGCAGCACCACACGCCTGATGCGTGATGCGGTCTTCATGGGGCACAAACCTGCCTGGGGTTCACGTGTGCATAGGTGTGCGGCCCGCCTCACCTCACTGACGGCTTCGCTTTGCTTCTTGGCGTTGATGTTGACGGGGGTCTCGTAGACGCTGGTGAACGTGTTGTTCTTCGGATTGTGCCTGAGGTCCAGTATCAGGAGTTTCAGTTTGTTTAATATGAAATAGAGACAGATAATATTTCATGACTCGATACATAAGACATAAAACAGATATTTGTTTATGTAAATGCAACAGTGCCTTTGAGTTATTACATAATTCTGTATAAGCAGAGAAGCTGAAACAGGCTAACTGAGGGATGATTATGCACTGACATCTTGCACAAACTCAGGTCTTTGAATTGATAATTTTAAAATATATCGGTAGCATTGATGTTACTTATGGAGGCCAGCATCTGCAGTGCCTCCTGCTGGTGATGAAGGGTGATACAGCACCATGAGAGGAGCCTGGCGGTGACAACTTACGTTTGGCAGTAGGGTTTCTTTTGGTGGCTGACAAAGTTGTTGGCAGTAAGGACCATTTTGCATACTTCACAGTGAAAGCAAGACTTGTGCCAATTCTATTGACAACCAAAGAAAAACACACAGACACGTCACTTCACGGTGTGGCAGTAGCTAGGGCGATCTAATTCTGGAGATATGTTACAGGAAGGAGACGCTGGACTGAGCATTTTGGCCTCACTTGGCTGTGGACTCTGAAATGTGAGAGGCGAATAACGTTCAGGCCAAAGTTTCCCATGTTGCCTCGACTTCTCACTACACGTACAGCCAGTTTAAAGCATTCACCATGCGCCCGCAAACGCTGGAGATTTCTACCATATGGTATCTCTACGGCTTTGGCTGTTTTTGAAAACTGGGGATCCTACCTGGCCGATGCAGTTGATCTTCTCGGCGGGGTACACCACGTACCCACACCTGGCACACGACTGGATGTTCATGTTGCCGGAGGCGCCGGACGCCGATGGCCAAACGGAGCAGGTAACTGAGGATGAGCGGTTCTCCTGGGGTTCAGGAAGGAGGGACCGAGCAGGCGGTGCAGCGGGGGGTCACAGCTTGTCTGAGACGGGTCTGCGCTGCGCCTAAACTTAGCACTCGCTGCTACAGGCAGTACTTCTTACACTGTGCAGGGGACCACACTGTCCCGCCCCCAGGGATGACCCCCAGGGGGTGGGACAGCTTGTGCCACTACACAGTTGGCCATCCAGCTGTCTGTCAGGACAGATTCCGGTATGTGGTGACAAACAAGGCCTATCGTTTAAGTTTGGCGGTTGAGTCACTGTCCTAATCTACAGCCGAATGAACTAATACCTGACAATCTGCAAATACTGGTTACTGAGGGTGCTACGGGCCTGGGGTCCCCCTCTGGGTCCCCCTCCATGTTTACTGCTGTCCATGACGGCACTTTGGCATGATACATGACACTCAAAAGCTGTTATGAAGCTCCAAAATTAGACTGTCGGGTCTTCAGGGTCTCCATGCCTGGCACATTGGGCGCCTGACACGCTGATGTGGTCTTTATGCCTAATCATCATACAAAGCTTGTTATTCCTGCTTCCCTTTAATGACAGTTCTGCCGAAATCATTTAAGCCTGTGGCCTCCATGAGTCACGCTTGGCTGCTGGCAGGATCTGCCACTGTTGCTTTAAGTTATTTTTTGCGGAAGTCTGAGCAGTTCACGGATCTTTCGTTTACTCCCCTTGGGTACATTGGTCACAAACGGCCGTAAAACGAAAGAGAAACCGACTTTGGCGCCGCGTCCATCGGGCACAAACCCGCTGGGGGACACTCGATGAGTGACCGCGGCGTCTCCCTCGGTATCAGGCGGCCTGTTCTGTCTGTATTAAGCTTTTTATCGGAGTGGACAGGCGGAGCGCGTTTTACATAACAGGTAAAAATCACCAGTTTATGAGCCATTTCCTGCACTGGCCAGGGTAATGATTCTGAATGTCTCTTATATCAAACGTATGATATATAAATGGTTTTTGTTCATCAGATGAGATCGCGCCGTCCTCGACACCCAGCCCAATCATGCCCTTAAATGGGGTGACAGTGTGTGTTTTAAAAGTAATTCTTAAATTCTCAGTGGTTACGATCGGTTTTTTTAAATTATATGGTTATCTTAATCCGAGAGCGTGTCGATCTCGGATTAAGATAACCATATAATTAAAAAAAAGTTATATATCTATATGTTTGGGCGCGCGAACAGGGTGAGTACAGCGGCATTGCGTAATACGCCGCACTCCTTTAGCTTCCATACTTTCTTGTGGCAGGATAATGGCGGAGAAGAGCGAGGTTAGTCCGGCCGAGCGAGAGCCGGGGGTCCCGCCGAGCCCGGAGGATGGAGAGGGGGAGCTGGGGGACGAGACCGACGCCAAGCCGGACCGAAAGGCCAGGTTCTTCCTCTTCGGCCGGTAGGCTTTTGCGGGCGGCTCCCGTGCGCCATCCCCTAGGTGTGACATTAAGGGAGCATATAAAGGAATGCTTATGGAATGGGGGCTAAGTCTGGCCTTTTTCACTAAAACGACCGAGAACACACTATCTAATTACCTCCTTTTCTTTTTGGGGGGTGTGTGGCCATAGAAGGCCGCGGTTTAGGCACTATATATGTTTCTCCATATGCGCAGGGCTCTGTCCTATTAACCATCCATGCAGTACAGGGCCGCCGTTATCAAATGTACATTTCATGTGGATGATCTAAAGTACAGGTATTATTATTATTTATAATAATAGTAATAATACAGTAATGATCTACTTCATCATTTAGAAAATTCAGTTACCCCAAAGAGTGTGTGCATGTGTGTGTGACTGGTGTGTGAGTGTGCCCTGCGATGGGCTGGCGTCCCGGCCTGGGTTGTTCCCCGCCTGGCATCCTGTAGCCCGTAGCATATGCTCCAGACCCCCTGTGACTCCGAATAGGATAAGTGGTTACAGAAAATGGGTGGCTAGTTGGGTTACCTCAGAGAGAAGCTATACCTTATTCCAAATGTTAGCTAAAACTGGCGAAGCACTCTGAAAACAAACATGCCACAAATAATTCAGGTAGGATGCACTTCACATGTGGCAACTGCATTATAGCCAGTAGGAGAAACGCCGCACAGCCACTTGGGGGCGCTGCGAGCATTCAAACGCATCAGTTACACAAACCCGTCGTGAGGAAACACCAGCGGTTCCAAGACTCTGTGTTCCGGTCCTAGTGTATTCTCTGATAGAAATATGCTCTGTATTTCAGCTGAAGTGTCTCTGTGAGTATAAGAGAAGCATGCTTCTTTCATGGCATGTGCATCTCAGGCATGGTGTATAAGCGGAGCATAAGGTTCATGTAGTGTCTTCTTTTTTCAGTATCAGGAGTACAAGGGGGGCGGAGCTTCATAGCGAAGCTCTGCCTACAGACACTCCTTCATGTATATGTGTGTGGCTGTGGCTATGTGCATACATGTAGGGGTGGGTGTGTTGTTTTTGGGACCCCACAAAAAAGGCACTTTGGTTCCCCCCTAGGGCTGAACGATTTATCAATTTCAAATTGAAATTGCAATTTAAAACGACGCAATTAGCAAATTGCAAAGGCTGCGATTTAGGATATGCATTATACAGCCCATCTGACCCAGGGCTTAAAACTGTCACGCCATCCTCCTTGTGTGATAGTCAGTATAACCAATCAGAAGTACCGTGCTCCTTGCGTGCCAGTCATGCTCACCAATTAGAAGTAGCCCAAAGTGACTATGTATACGCCCACAAACACAGATGCATGAAAGCCAAGGAAAACATTACATTCACAGTGCAGAAAAATATCGGTTCTGCTGCTGATCCGTATGTGAATTACCTACCTATTTTATGAGATTATTCACAGAAAGGTCCTATTATTAGGGGTCCAATCAGCGTTAGCCACAAGACTCCTATTGCTTTCTAACTGGAATCATTTTATTTAACGTAACAGTCACTGCTTTTGTGATGGTTGCTTTATGCGTCATTCTTCTCTGCTAATTTAACTCTTGTGTAGATGAGGCTTTCCAGAAATACTTACGTTACTATGAGTAAAAGAAAAAAGTGGTTGAGCGCTGTTCGCAAATGCGACACATCAAATGTGCCTGTAAAAATACAATCACTTTACCATGTTAGCTAGTGATTGGGAACATCTTTGGCAAATAAATGACTATAAAACAATTTTATTGGGTGGAGAAGATCGCGGCATAATCTGGTAACAGCAATCACACCGAATCATATGATCGGTAAAAAGTTCAGATTGTTTAGAAACTGCTCAAATCAAATAAATTGCAAACGCAATACCTGTCATATAAATCGCAATTCGATATTTTCTTAAAACCGTCCAGCCCTAGTCCCTCCCCCCCTTAGTGCAGTGACTGTTTATCGCCAACAGGGGGGTTATTTGAGTGATAGTAAATTCTGCCACTATATATGCATGCATATCATTACCCACACCTGACTGTGTGTTGGAGGCATGCTCTGGGCACCGCTATATGAACCCAGATGTGGCGTAAGCTGATTGGGACAGTAAGCTGTGGGGTGGGGGGTTTGGGGTCGAGGGGTCAGTGTGGGCCTGTGAATGGCCTTCAGAAAGGTCTGGCAAGAGAGAACCTGCTGACTCAGGGCACAGGAGGCCTAGGGGAGCGACAGCCTTTGCAGTGCTGCATGCAGCAGGGCTGGGTGCCTAGTGACAGCAAACCGGACACAACTCGGGACAGCAGAGCACGTTCCCATGCAGGCGGGAGTGCCAGCGAATGACGAGGTCAGGTACGTGTCTGTGGTTGTGGTGAGGCGTGTGTGCGTGCGGTTGTTATTAAGCGTTAGGATCAGGGCTTGAGCAGTACTGTCCAGCATGTGTCGCTGTCAACCTAATCAGCTGGGTGAGTGTTCTGTGGGTTGAGGCTTGAGAAGAACTGTCCCATGTATGTCACTGCCACTGTGATCAACTAGGTCACTGCACTGGAGATCAGGGTTAGGGCATTACTGTCCCTGTGTCACTGTCACTGTGATCAGCTGGGTCACTGCACTGGGGGTCAGGACTAGGGCATTCCTGTCCCACGTGTGTCACTGTCACTGTGAGCAGCTGGGTCACTGCACTGGAGATCATGGTTAGGGCATTACTGTCCCATGTATGCCACTGTCACTGTGATCAGCTGGGTCACTGCACTGGACATCAGGGTTAGGGCATTACTGTCCCTGTGTCACTGTCATGGGATGGGATGAGGTGGGACAGTCCATGATGGGACAGGATGAGGTTGGGGGGGACCAGGTGAAGGGGATGGCGTGGGACAAGATGAGGTGGAGCAGGGAAGGACAGGACGTGATGGGATTGGACAGGGCGGATTTGGCTGACAGTAGGGTTGTGACGATGAGGAAATTTCCCCACCGGTTAATGGACACGTGACATCACCAGTAATACCAGTATCAACGTGGGGGTTTCCTCTTTTCCTCCTTTTTTCCTGCTTTTAAATAGCTTACAAATGCGTGCGTATTATACTTTCACTTTTAGTTTTGCGGGAATTGGCCAATTCGGCGTCAATTGTTCGAATGGACGACAACGAAACTACAAAAAAAAATCACTGATATTAAACAGAACTTTTATTAACATAACACAAAAAAAAACACAACAATGCTACAGGCTGAAAAAACTGTGGAAGTTGGAACCAAACAAATAACAACCATAGAATGTTTATTACTTAGCCTATGTTAGAACGTTTTTAAAACGTTCAGTTTTTAATGTTCAGTTTTTAATTATAGTGCATGCTCTCGTCTTAAGTAAATTATTTAGAATTATATTTTCCATTTAATTCAAATAAATATTTAATTAAAAAAAACGATACTTAAAAAAAAAAGACAAATGTGGGGACGGTATCACGGTGGAAAAGTGATGTCACCGGTGTTGCGTCTTAACACCGTCAACACGGTCTATCGTGGCAAGCCTAGCTGACAGCCATGGGCTGCGGTGCTCGGCGCTCAGTGACAGACTTTACAAGCTGTCCTTTCTGAGCATCAGATGTGGGGAGGGTCACCGGCCAGCCTATCGCCAGGGAGGAGAGTGTCAGTCTCCAGAGCAGCCTGATGGGTGTATTTTTAGTGCCGCGCATGATGTGTGGGTCCGTGTATCTCACTCTTTTTCTTTGTAAGAGGAGAGGCTCCCTAATGGCTGATCTGGAGCCAAACCCAGCCAGAGCCTTCGGTCCCTCAGCCTCAGGGCCCTGCTGGCAGTCTACAGTTTCGGAGATGCCGTGACCAAGAGGGCACATGGATAAATGCTGGCTATCACACTCCAGATACGAAAGGCTCACCTCGTACACAGAGGCAGCCCCGCCCGGCATCTCCGGGCCCAGGAGGCAGGGGGTGCGTGTGGGGGCAGATTGATGCATAGGTTATTACAGGAATACTTATTAAAGGTGGCCCATCAATAGCCAGCATTGCTGCCTAGTCAGTGACTCTGCCACAGAGAATATGCAGGGCGGCCCTGCTCGTCGGTTGATTGGTTCTGATTGACGTCCTGTGAGTCCCTCTGTTGCTCGCTTCACGTGTTTTCCTCACCACAGGAGGAAGTCCAAGGATGGCCAGCTGGGTGAGCAGGACACCTCTTCAAGAAGCAGTTCCAGGGTCATCGTGCCCGAGTTTCGGTATGCGATGAATTACCGCCGGCTGGGGAAGTGTGTCATCGTCAACAACAAGAACTTCGATGCGAAAACAGGTACTGCTAGTGACTGGGTGAGAGGGTGAGTGAAGGAGTGAGTGTGACTGGGTGAGTAAAGGAGTGAGTGAGGGAATAAGAGTGAGATAGAGAGGGAGGAAGTACATTGTGGGGGTGAGGGAGAGAGTGAGGGTGAGTAAAGGAGTGAGTGAGTGAGGGAGAGTGAGAGAGGGAGGGAGTAAGACAGTGAGCAAAGGAGAGAGTGTGAGGGAGTTACTTTGACCCACTTGGCACCACTTTCAAGCAGCCCACGGGTACATCTTGCAGGGATGAGCGTGCGGAACGGCACCGACCGGGACGCTGGGGAGCTGTACAAATGCTTCAAGGACCTGGGCTTTGAGGTCAGTATCTACAACGACCTAACATGCAACAGGATGGAGGCACTTCTCAAGAAAGGTGAGCTCATCAACCTGCCTGCTGCCCTCATTCTCACAGGCGGATTTCTTTACAGGCAATGGTGCTTAGTGAATGGCGGTTAACCCTCTGAGGTCTGAGGTGATTTTGGGGTCCCTGAGATGTTTGGACATGCTCTGATATTTGTGGTTATTTCAG
>JAODKM010000040.1:705764-732377 GCA_026780845.1 Petrocephalus sullivani
AAAAAAGTAGACACTTAACAGATTCGAATGGTGTATAACACTTACTTGTGTGACCAAAGTCAGCAGAGTTATATTAGTGTCTTTTGCACTGATAAGAAAAAAAAAAACCCAAATCACGCCAGCGTGACGGCCGACCTCAGAGGGTTAATGGTGCTTATGTCCAACAGTAACAGTGCTTTGGAGCTACCAGCTGGGCACTCTGCACAAGCCAGCCTTTATCATGTAACACTATGTGCTTTGATTGGTCCAGCTGTTTCTGTGGGATTGTGACAGTGGTTTGGTTGGCTTGTGTCCCCTGACCAGCCTCTGAGGAGGACCACAGTGATAGTTCCTGCTTCGCCTGCATCCTGCTCAGCCATGGGGAGGAGAGCACAATCTATGGCACGGACGGGGCCCTGCCCCTCAAGGCGCTGACCTCTTTCTTCCGGGGAGATGTGTGCAGGAGCCTGGTGGGCAAGCCCAAGCTGTTCTTCATCCAGGTGAGTAGAAAAACATGGGACCCAAGTGACTACATGTCCCACAATGCCCCAGTACAGAAGGAGGCTCAGTGTAGGCTCAGAATAGGAAGAGATTACACTTCCACATTGCTTTGGAGCGTGCGCCACCCGACTTGTCTGATAAGCAGAATTCTGCTTGCAGTCTCCTTGTGTTCGGGGTTCGGCTTAGTCCTCACTTCCGCTGGTGGTTTCAGGCTTGCCGAGGCTCCCAGTTTGACGATGGAATCGAGACCGACTCAGGGCCCCCAAACGACACGCTGGAGACTGATGCAAACCCCAGATACAAGATCCCCGTGGAGGCCGACTTCCTGTTCGCCTACTCCACTGTGCCAGGTAACTCCATGCCACTGCTCCCCGACAGACACATGCACTACCCTCCCCAATGGACACGTGCCTCCCCCCTCCCTGCCTCCCCAATGGACACGTGCCTCCCCCCTTCCTGCCTCCCCGATGGACATGTGCCTCCCCCCTCCCTGCTTCCCCAATGGACACCTGCCTCCCTAATGGACACATGCACCCCCCTCCCTGCCTCCCTAATGGATACCCGCACCCCTCCTTCTTGGCAGATACACACTCCCCACCCCCCTGACACTCACCCACAATGCTCCATGTGCTCCCCAGGTTACTACTCATGGAGGAACCCGGGCCGGGGATCCTGGTTTGTTCAGGCCCTCTGCTCCGTGCTCCAGGAGTTTGGAAACCAGCTGGAGATCATGCAGATCCTCACGCGCGTCAATTACAAGGTGGCCACCAGCTTCGAGTCTTGGTCCGAGGACCCAAAGTTCACCGAGAAGAAGCAGATCCCATGCATGGTCTCCATGCTTACCAAGGAGCTGTACTTTCCGGCCTGACCTGGAGCCTCCAGTGCCCATGCCTTCAGGGATGCTGCCATCTGCTGGGAATGTCCTCGTCACTCTGTACCCTGGGATTTTTCTGACAGTTTTGGACAATCGGTGTGGGAATTCTGCCTTAAGCGTGTATTGTCATGTAAGCAGGTAGCAAAATCTTCAGGAGGAATTATTGTCTTTTATCTGTATTTGAATTTGATAATCATCTAGCATTTACTGTCAGGGGCCTGAGAGACCGAAAATTACATGCATCTCTTTCTGTTTCCATAGCTTTCCACCAAGCGGTTGGTTTGCTAATGGGCTGGTCCTCTTGGTGGGCCTTGTGGTTATCATATCATTACATAACTCAGATCATTCCCTGAAAATGTCAGAGCCCACAAAGGGCTGTATTGTGTGGAGCTCTTTGCCACAACACACTAACAGCAAGGTGGACAGCCCCCGCCGCTGCCCCCCCAGCCCATAAAGTCGTGTGCTTTGCAGTGCCGTGTTTTGCAGTCTGTGAGTCTGCTGTGAGTCTCTACATACGTGTCTCCGCACCATTGCATTCACACATATTACAGCTACATGCTTGTCAGCGGAGGTGCAAACACACTCAGGACTCAGGAACCCGCACACTGCCCAGTGACACATCACTGTCAATCACAAAAGCAGCCTAAATATAAACAGCCCCACACCGCTCACTCACTACCGCCATGCAGTTGGTCACGTGTGCAACATGACTGAAGTTCCTGGGCAAACCAAGTGGAGGTCACGCCTGCGACTGGACACCCAAAGGCAGCTGTTCCCCGAGGCCGAAGCCCCCACCTTTCCCATCCCCATCTTTGTCCCTGTAAGACTCTCAAAGAGACACATTCTTGGGGTTAAGTGCTCTTATTCTAGACTCAGGGGTGTTTCATACCCTAATTAAAACCATCATCCAGCACCAGCAGTATTGCCAATACTTCCTCTCTCGATCACGTGACCCTCCACCATGTGCCATGTGACCTTTCCACTTTAGATCACATACATCCTTCTCTCCTGTCTTGATCCCTTTCATTTAGAATTTCAAATATCTGAATATTTGTCTGATGTTGAAGATGCTAACTGAACATATGCTCCGAGACCTTGAGCAGAGGGTGAATCATATCAAGGTCAGTCAGCTTGTCCCTCGTCCTCCCTGGGCCTGGTCTAAAAGCACCAGCTAGTCTACCTTTGACGGGAATATTATTTTTAAACGGAATCAGTGGAATATTTGACCGCGTTTACATGGTCACCCTCAGGAAATATATTGGAATGATATGGCGCAGGTGGTTATGGGGAGGGATGAGTCCCAGCAGCAGTCACCAAACAACACCACCCCAAGGTTTCCAGGCTATTGGCTTTGTTTGGGATCAAATAACCTAGTGTGAAAACACGACAATGCAAGCTCAATAAATGTGTTTTATTACAACAGGACAGATCCCACTGTGATGAGTTTATTGCTTCATTGTATCTTCAACCACAATGTGCACAGACCGATTGCAAAATACAAATTCAGACAGTTCCGGCAAACATGACTTCCCAGAATGAACACAGACAGTAATCCACATAGCAGAGACAGCCATGGATATGAAAAGCTTGATAAGAACTCACTTAGTGAATGAGGAGGACTGGATGAACTCCTGATTGGTCAATGAGTGGGTGGAGCCTGTAACTGGGTGAAGCCTCAGATGCCAATTGGTTTGTGGACTTTGGCTTGGGTTGGCGGTCTGTGCATGGAGGCAGCTCGTCCAGTGCTGCAGATGCGGATAGGCTTGTGGTTAGTGCCCTGGTGATCGTGGCCTGGGCACACAACCAGGTGGAGCTGCTCAGAGAACGTTCCGGCACAGAAAGAGAAGAGAGGCGTAATGTTGCCATCTGCGCCCACGAAGGACACCAGGCCCCCAGGGAAGCTGCAGAATACCCCCACGCACTCAAAGCGGCGCGTGACGGGCAGCTGGTGGGCGGCACCCCCGTGCCACGCTGTGTACACCCCATCAAAGAACTCCAGGCCCCAGGAGTGAGCACCTCGGCCCAGCCAGCAGGCTTCGGCACGGCCCTTCCGGGGTATGCTGGGATAGGCAAGGCCCAGCTCCCAGTAGGTCTTCCCTCCCACTTCCACCTCCCAGTAGTGTCGGCCGTCTCCAAAGCCACACAGGCTAAGGGCATTGAGGGTGGTGTCGAAGCGTATGGCATTGTCTGGCACTTCCTGCCAGGTGTCCGTGTAGGCGGCCGCGGCGCCGTCTGGCGAGATCACAAGCTTGGGGTGGGCGGTATCTGGGTCCAGCTGCACCTCGCTGCGGTCTGGGAAAGGTCACCATGGAAACAGAGCAGAAACTTATAACCACTTAACAGTCGGGATGCGAACAGAAAACCCAAAACATGCTACAAACTGTTTACACATGGCATAAGGACATTGCCATGACTCCCCGCAAAGGGGGCATTTGACACCATATGGAACGCTGTCGAGCTATAAACTGTGAGGCAGAATATGTCTCGACACGGCATTTTTTGCCCCCTAGACATGGTCACAATGTCCATTTTCAGGGCTATAGCCCATGGTGTTCCTTAAATTTACATAGGTTTGTGTACTGTGATGTAAAGCTTATGCAAACAGCTATGGACATTTCAGAGCAGGTAACAATGTTACAGAAATGAGCTGATGTGCTCCTGACCAGTCTTACAATCTGATTTGTCAAACTTACATCTGTACTGTGACTTCTGACCTGTCAGGGCATAAGTCGGGGCGGAACGGGCCACTGCGTACTAAATTGCGAACAACAAGGCATCTCTGTCCCTAAAACACTGCATGGTCAGTCTGAATCCTGAGAGCCACTCTCACCTAATATCAGTTAAATATCGGGTTAGTGTTCGAAACGCTGCAAAGTTGGTTTAATGTCGAACTTTCACAACACGCCTGCTTGGAAATGTTGTCAGAGTGCCCATCATTAATGTTCTGCGCAAATTCGCAGAAAATGCATGTCTACATGGGATTTTCAAACACGTCTTTTTATGTCTCCTAAACACAGGCATTTTTACCATGTCTAAAGGGTAAAAAATACTTTGGGGAGATGTATAGAGAGGAAAAATGCTGTCTAGAGGGCAAAAAATGCCCTGTTGCGACATCTTCTGCCTCATGGTTTATACCCCGATGGCGTCCCATACAGTTTTTATTGTTATGCTGATGACACAATTATGTGTAACAATACAGTCACCTCCATAGGTCCCACTTCACTCATGAACTGCCTTAGTGAAGCATTGGATGACATTGATTTTTTTTACAGCTTGATTCAGATAAATTTGAAATTCTTCTATTTAGGTCTGCTCTGCCTGACTTAGAAGTTGATGTGAAGGGAGTCCTGGCAGGGCTTCATGGACCTGAACCTCCTTCCTGCCTACATGCCAGCTCGCACAGTAAAACCCCCAAGTCACAGCTTCCTCTTAGTGCCTAGAGTTAGATTATCCGCTGTGGGTGGCAGGGCATTTCAACTTTGTAGCTGCAGTTAAAAGCATAATTATTTCAGGAATGTTATGATGCACCGTGCAATATGTAAGGTTCACCTGTATTTATGGTGATGATCTTGTATAGTGTTTTTTTGGTTGGACTTTATGAATTGCAAAATTTTCGTGAGTGTGATGAAGGTGCTATATAAAACTCTCAAATGTGACTCACTTTAGGGGCAGGAGATTAACTCCCAAATTTGGACATGCCAGACATGCCAAAATCCATTACTGGAAATTAGATAAAATTGTATATATAGTATTTTATAGACTGAATTGGTGTCGCATTTAACATTGAGATGCTGAGGGTAGCATCTGGCTCAGTGGGCTAAGTCTGCATGGCTGTGATTGGAAAGCTGTGGGTTCAAGCCCAGCCTCAGCAAGAACTGCATCATGGGCCCTTCAGTAAGACCCTGCAGCTCCATGGGTGCCAGTGTTGGTGGCTGCCCTTTACTACCAAGCTTGCTCTCCTCTACGTGCGTTTCTGTGTCATGGGGAACAAGATGGGGTAATTGAAGCGGTATTATTATTAATAACTCACAGCTCTGAAAGAGTTTTGTCGTGACGGGAGTCTGCGACCGGATGAAGAGAAGCAGGTTGTTGGCCATCCCCAGGAGTTGATCTGCCTTGAACTCATCTAGTCGCACCAGGTCAGGATCACAGACTTTTAGCACATCTGCTAATCTGGAAAAGAAGTCAGTGTTTATCCTCCCTGGGAAGGAGCAGGGTGGTGCCTGCCAGACATACCTGCTAGACATGCTTATGGGAAGTGGAGAGAAGCACGCGGAAGATGCAGCAGACGTGCTTTCCTATGCACACATCCTGCCCAAACAGGATTCCTACCATTAGTGGTGATAAGAAGCATGACATACATTGCATCAGTTTTCAGGGTTTTCCAGAAGTGGGTAGTGTGGCTTCGAACTACGTCTTAGATTTCTGCAAGAACCCAGAAGTTAAGTGAAAGTGAATCTGAAGATTAGGACGAGGGCCATGAACAGCCTTGGCGAGGCATGCTAATTTGCAGCACTCGGTAGCCTACCTCTCTTCTGTTTCGGAACTCTGGGTGCAAAATGAAAGAAACACAGATTTAAAGGCCAAGGGCAAAAGCGACAGGTGTGGTTGAGGAGCACATGCAAGAGGCCAGCAGTGACGTGAGTCGGCATGTAGAACCGCGAGCAGGAGGCCTCACTGTCCGGCAGGAGGGCGGCATATGCTCCTTAGCACCTGCTCCAGATGTGTGTCCAGCTGTGACAGCTGCTGCTCGATGTCCTGGGCGAGCAGGCTGCACCTCTCAGTCAGCTCCTCGATGCTTCTGACGGTGGCTGTGGCCTCCATGTCCAGCTGGCTCAGAGTGACGTGCAGGTCCTCGTCCAGGACCCTCTTCATGTGCTCGTATTTCTCCTTTATTCTATCCTTCAGGGCTGCGGACTTCTTCTGCAGGACGGGGCCACACAGAACCGAATAACAGGAATGGCACGGCATGGAAGGGAATGGAATAGAATGGAGGTAACCAGGTCAGATCAGATAGTTAACGCAGCAGGTTTCAAACTGTGTGCTCTTTACAAAGCAGGAGGGTGTTACAGAAAACACACATCACCCACACAGGTTCCCATCTCCGTCCTCTTCTCTGAATAATATGAGCAAGTTCAAGCTCAAATAGACGCACTGAGAGCAGAGTGCATGGAAATACCATAATCACAGAAGATCTGGAGCTCTGGCTAGGAAGCTGTGTGTATTGAGCACAGTGTAATGCATTTCGTCATTTTACCCTACATCACAAAGTGCCCATATAGCCGCTTTGGATGAGACAGCCCTGGTTCAGTGTATTTCGGGTGTTTCTCCTGGTCAGGAAGCACCCTCAGCCTGCAATCACACATTCAGTGCTGCACACTTACGGTGACCTCCACCTGCTTGGCTGCCAGCTTCTTCATTCTGTAGAGGACGGTGTCTCTCTGCCTCCTCAGGCTCTCCTGAGGGACTGCGGGCATTTCCTGAGGGAGGAGAGAGGGTGAGGGTGACCACACAGCAGGCAGCGAATGTGCCAAAGTCGCATGGCGGTGGAAAGGCGGCCTCGGGAGCCGACCTGGCACGGGGACTTCATGGGCGGCTGCGTGACTGTGCCTTTCTAGTGCGGCAGCGCCAGTGTCACGGGGTGTCTCTCCAAAGAGACTCTTACAGTCAGGCATTTATAGGGTAGTTCACTGACGACACAGATGCCAGGATGGGGTCTGGGGGGGGGTCAGCATGTGAGCCCTCCCCGGCTCAGGGATTCACAATCTCGGCATTCCTTAGAGCCTGGGGAGCAAACACTTTCTCGCTGTAGCACGGCCGAATGTCATTATTGTCATTATTTATAGCTGTGTTTGGGGTCAAGGTTCATGGGTCAGGAACTTGCAATTCCAGGGGGCCGGTCCATACAGGGAGGACAGCAGTGTCATCGGAGGTATTAATAACTACTGGTACTCAGCCCAAAGGGTTTTAGGCGCATGGCCGTTGGTCCCATGGCCGCCATTCGCACGATCGCATGGCCACAGGTCGCATGGCTGCCAGTCGCATGGCTGCCAGACGCATGGCCAACGCTCGAATGGCTGCAGCCCTAAGGGTTTTAGTCACACAGCTGCTGGTCCCATGGCCGCCACTCACACAATTGCATGGCCGCAGGTCGCATGGCCGCCAGTCGCATGGCCAACGCTCGCAAGCCCCAAGAGTAGCCATGACTGAGGGATAGTCACACGCAGGAACTGACGCGCTGGCAGCATCATCTGTGGCACCTGCTAAGTGCTACGCAAGACAGCCCTAGTGGAGGAGCTTGGGAGTGGGTTCTGAGGCCAGCACCTGACTGAAAGCGTCATTAACACCAGATGACCAATCCAAGTTCAAGAAATATCTGCGTGATATGTTATAAAGCATATGAACAGAAATTATGGACACTGTCATCAACTCAGCAATGCATTTATTTAACGTCAAAAATATGATTCAGCATTTTACAATGTTCATTCACATGGACATAGCACCTTATAGTCTGTGTGGTGTATGGTTAGTCTCCAAGCTCCCCAGCTGTGCCAGTATAGCATAAACATACTGTAACCATAAACAGATATGAATGTAGATTCTCCAGAATCAGGAATGCTTCCTTTGTTCCTCTATGACAATGGAATGATCTTTTCTGGTCTATCAAGCAGCAAATCAGAGACCTGGTGACAATGCGGAATTAATTTTTAAACTGATCGATTAAAAACATTTAGACTGTTTGGACATCGCACTCACACATGAAGAATCATCTTAGAAACTGTGTGAGAACAATAAAGCATGACACTTCCAAATCCTTCTCTCTCTGACCTTTTTGTGGGATTTCCCAGCGCAGAAATGACGTCATCAGGATTGACAAACTGTCCTTGGTTGTTCTGTGGAAATAGCAAAGCTTTGCCATCTTCCTATACCTGATTTCTAATGTAGCTGGATAAATGAGATTCGTAAGGATAGACCTGTACATTGGTCGGACTTTTGGCACTTTCAGTTTTTTAAGTTGTTTTTGTATCCTTGAAATGTAAGCAAAATAAAGTAAAATGACGAGCTAATGGGTGTCAGTGTTATTTAGAAGATGACAACAGTGACCTGTTTTCTTAGGTTACTGAAATGATATTCAAAACACTGTCCTGACAGCTCAGCTTTCATAATTACCAGCTTAACATTTTTGCACTATTTACTCATACAGCTTTATTAAAAAGGGATAATAATAATAAACATAATTCATAAGAGTGAGCAGCTTATTAAACACCGCAGTGACAGCAGCTGGAATTTTGCAGCTTCCGGCTGTGTTACCGGATCCCGCGGCACTACTATGTGAAACTAGACAAACCAGTTGTTTCCCAAAAATCCTGGATGGCGTCCAGGAGGAAGGCTGCGGTAAGGCTGGCTAGATGGGGCGGGGCCAGTGGTGGAGCCCCCGCCCCAAGCATGCTGATGATATTTTCATGAGCAGCTTCTCCAAAACACAGCGTTAAGCTCCTCACGCGGCGAAGTCCAAGTGAGTGGAGCCAGTGAGCAATTGGGCACGTGAATCACCGTGGGCGATACGGTCGACCGGGGGCAAGCCACAGGAGTCACTGTCATTTAAGGAGGTAAGGCTTGCTGGTACTTCGTCTGCAGGGTGATGGAATGCATATCAGAGCTCCCCTAGACGTAGCTGTGAGTGTGCGTTTCTTTGTTGAAGTCGTTTATGGTGTTTTCCTGAAAAGGCACAGAAATGTCACCATGAGGATACGGACAAGCTCTGTAGATGTCTTCCTTCTCACCGTCTGCAGGTCCGCCTGGTCCTGTCGTTGCCAGCCCTCTCTTTGCAGTGCAGTCAGCAGGACCCAACATGCTTGGGAAAAACCCCCAGCGGAAATCGGGTACGATGGGAAGCGGTGGGCTCAGTGCTGTCCATAAATCCATAAATAAAACCTTTACTGAGCTTGTAGGCAAACTGCACTGGGTTCCTTCTGCATTTGATGATGGAACCTCACTGTGACTTTAACTTTAATTCTGGTTATTGCCAAAGAGTCTCATTATATAACAGTAGTGCCTCATGTAGTTTATGGAGGCTGTTTTAGTTATATGGCCATTTTATTGAAAATTATTGTCCAAAGGTGTTTTGAGTGAAAGTTACCAACACTGGGTTTAATTGGACAGATTTTTATTTTCATATGACTGTTCTATACACACCAAAAGTCCCCCAGTTTACTGTTTGCTAATGTCTCTAGGTTCAAACACAGTGTTCTACACCACAGTGGCAGATGTGGAGGAAGTGCGCACTGGACACCTTCTCAAATCTCCTCCTGCGGGCCGTTTCAAGACTTTGGTGAGCCTTTCGGTTTCTTACAGAAGCGGAGTGACGTGAACCTTCACTCTGCACCTTTTGGCTTCACACATGTTTAGATATAAAGTGATCTGTAGCTACTTAATCAAACCTGTGAAAGAAAGAGGACTTTTAGCGATGGTGCACAGCTAAAACTGGGAGGTGGACTCTCTATAAAAGGTCACCGTCAAAATGAAAGTTTTCACTCCTCTCAGCATCACCAGAGATCACTTACATTCACTATCTGTTCCATCCCATACTGCTTCTGTCATGTTAAGAAGTAAGTGTGCAATGTGAATACATAACTGTAAAATGTCTTCCAGTGGAAATTAGCGGGAGAACATTTCAAACTGGATTTGAGGAATTACTTCTTTACACGAATTGTTAGAGTATAGAATAGCCTTCCTGTTAGTGTAGTGCAAGCTAAATCCTTGGGTTCTTTTAAATCAGCACTAGATAGGATTTTAACAACTCTGAGCTATTAGTTAAGTTCTCCCCAAACGAGCCTGATGGGCCAAATGGCCTCCTCTCGTTTGTATAGTTCTTATGTTCTTATGTTCTCCATGTTATACATTACGCTGGAGCACACCCAGCAAGAATGTTCTTGTATGTCTAATGTACTTGGCTGATGATGATGTTTGTGATTCTGATTCTTGAAATGCATGAAATTTACTTGAGAAAATTCTTGCTCTTGGTTTTAATTTTCCTTTCACTTTATTCATGGTTAATGGGCATAATAACCTGCCATATTCCTTCAGAAATCCTGGAAGAAGCGCTACTTTGTGTTATTTAAAACCGGCTGGGGCACACATCTGCTCAAGTATTACCGCAGCGAGGACGACCGGGAGAAAGCTCAAGGGGTCATTGACCTCTCCAAGTATGTCCCCTGACCTCAGAGCAGCATGGCACTTCTGGTCCTGCCTGCTCTTTCTCCCACTGACCAACATGTGGCGCCATTATCCTATGATTGAACGTGTCATTTCCTGCCAGGATCTCATTGATTTACCCTGGCCCAGAAAAGCACACCAAGTGGGAGTGGATCCACAAAACCTTCAACTGCCCTCCCAACTGTGTGCTATACATCCATGCCAACGACAGAGACTACTACCTCATCAGCGAGAGAAAGTAAGTGTGAGGCAGCTATTATGGCCAAGGAAGCTATTATTGTCAGCAGGCTATGAATATCTCCGACAGGAAGCTGAGTCTGCGAACATAAGGTTATAAATGCGGTTCTGTGCCCATGACACAGGTCATCTGCCAAATGAAATGGGTCCGTATGGCTCTGACAAGAAGCGAAAAGCATGTGGCTGTCCTTGTCACTTCTTAGGCCATGTTTGAGGGGTCGGTGGGCTCAGCGCAGACATTAATAGGATGCCGTTGACCAGTCACCCCTTAACTATTACCCTGCATATTTGAGCTCTGTGCATGGCTTTTGTCTGCTGGACATCACTCTCGTGGGAGTAATAGGCAGTATTTCCCAGGTGTGTCAAGCAGTGATCTTGTGCAGCTGGAAACCGTGTGTAGGGGTGTGGCAGATTCTCATTTATGCACTTCTGATAACCATATTAAAAAGGTTCAAAGCTCACTAACTGAGTGAGGGGTTCTGTACCTTGACCAGTTGGGCATAAATAATCCATCGAAATTCAAATGTGGGGAAAAAGAAATCAATATTTTCCTTACTTAGATCGAGGTATTGGAGAGTGCAACAGATGTTTTTGAGTTTGGGAGTTTAATATACTGGAGGAGAGAAACACAGGAGTGGTTGTTGTGGTCCTTAGAAAGCTAGTGGAGGAGGGCTGCTCTGGGATGGGTGACAAGAAGGAACGCTGTTAGCATCATTAGTGCAGGTGAGGATGGGCTTCCACAGTCTCCAACGTGTTAGAAAAAATACTGTTAAAAGAGAAAGAGGCAGAAAGAATGGACATGAACAGAGCTGTGGCGCTCATGGCCTCAGCAGAGGCTGAGATCCTGGCTACAGGAAGAGCCCTTGCTAACAGGCCGCCCTCCATGATTACAGGTCCGAAGTGGATGGATGGTTCAGTGACATCTATAAGGCACTAAGGAACCTGTCTTCCAAAGAAGAAGTGGTATGCCTGTCATTTCTGCCTGCCTGGTGTATCCCCAGGTAGGACAAAGCTACCTCTCTCGTAGCTGCAGTTTGTTCATGAGATTATTTCTGCTACCCATGCAGCCCATTCCGAGGAACCGCTCTTCCTCTACACCAACACTAAGGCCAGAGATGGCTCCAGCTGAGCAACAGGTAGGCTGGCAGAGATTTGGGAGCAAACTGGCTGAGCTTATGAGACCCTACCATCTATTTAACACAAAACACAGCAGAACCTTGAAGCAAACATGTTATACTTTGTGTGGCTGGGGAGTGGGAGTCAAACTACTGCTTAATTGCTGGAAACAGGCACCTAAGATGGCAAACAGGCGGCTCGTACAGTCTCAAGAGATCAAGGCCCCTGAGAACGACCGATGGTCCCACTACATCACACCCAAGAGTGTCCTGGACATCATTGCTCAGGTACCAGGGCCATGGCCATGTTATTATCACTAAACTCTGAGCCAAGGGCTGGGGAGGGTTCTGAAGCCAAACATACCCATGCTGGCCAACATCATGGGAGGGAGACTATGAGTTTAAGTAATCTCAAACCAGGAGTAGGTTGGGTATGGGTGTGTCTGGCTACAAGTGGCCAGAATGCTTTCATTAAGGGTAGAGATTTATCTCACATCAGGTCAGTGTTGACCTGTACAGGTAAAGAGAACATCCTTAGGTGTGGAAAGGATGTTTAGCTAGAGCATCTATGACCTTCAGCCTTAGTTAAAATAGCTAAGGTCACTGAGGCGCTGCAAGCCCTGCCTGTAAGCTGACACTCCCTGCCACATGGCCAGTGTGCTTGGAAACTCCCCAGGACACATTGATTTGAGGAGATATCCCCAGAGAGTGTGGAGTACCTTCCCAGCACCCACTGCCTCTTCATCTGACTGTATCAAATAACACTTTAGGGAAATGGAGACGAGGAGGATGAGGATGAAGTTGAAGCTGAGGAAGTGAGTTTTTACACCAGAATGGACAAGGTGTAAGTTCTCTTTTACCATTTCCTTCTCCAAACGAAGGGTCTTCCCAAAACCTGTCCCTACAGCTACTAGCACCCAATCTCAGACTCCCAGAGGGGAACGATACTGCTGAATGCAAATAGAACAGCGATTAAATGCATGAGTTCATTAGCTGAACATGGCAAGGCAAAGGAGCAGGACCCTTAATCCCTGTTCAGTGCTGCAGGATACATTTGTGACATGAGGCCTATATAGAGGTGGAATCACCCGTTTATAACCCAGATAAGCTATGTGGGAAAAATGTCAGTAAAAGAGAGATTGTTAAAATGTTGCTTCAATTGTAACAGGTGTGAAATTCTGCAGGAAGATGAGCCGTTATATGACAATGTCCCATTGTAAGTAGAGCGTTTGCAGTTGACCATGTCTGCCAGGTAGATGAGAGGGGCACATAGTCTAAACAGCAGGTCTTTCTGCTTCTGAAGGGAGGAGGAGAGCAAATTCCTGTCATCTGTCACCGAGGAGACCAAGAGGATGAAGATAGTGGACCCGCAGATCAGCAGCGGCGGACGGCCAGTCAGCTTGACTAAAAAGTGAGCGGTGACAGCGACCTGGGGGCATCCTGCCCTTCGTGTATTCAGTTTTAGGCCCGCTGCATATTGAGCGAAAGCTTCACAGACAGATCAAATAGCTTTCATTAAGGAAGGGAAAGGAGGAATGGCAGCTGTGCACGGGACAAACAGGAAGACAATGGCTGGCACTGTTCGCAGCAACGTGTCACAGCTAGCATACTTCTGGACCGGTCTGCATTTCTGTGAGCCGGTTCCTCAAGTCCACCTGGTACATTCCAGGCATGGGGGCAGAAGTGAGGGAACGGAGCCCGGCAGTGGAGATCATGCATGATGTTGTGTCACACGATGTATTGTGATGTGTTTTTTTTGTCTTATGCTTATTAAGGCACGCTGTTATCCAGTTTAAACAAAGGCACATTTTCTCAGAGTACCTGGTTGAGCAGGGGTGGGCAATCTAACCCACAAAGAGCCGATGTATATGCAGGTTTTCCGAAGAACTTTTATATCAGTTGTTCTAACCCAGGTGTTCAGCCAGTTAGTCCACTAATGAGCAACCTCATTAGGGAGTATCAGCAAAAACCCGCATACACAACAACCCTTTCTCCCCATTAATGGCCAGGACCACTCACCCCTTAAGTTACTTCCGGGCTCACCACCCCCTTCAGATGTTTCAAAAATGAAATAAACAACCAGCTGGTAGTCAGATCAGAGCTAGCTAGCTGGTAAGCAGTTCGTTGCTCCAGCGTTGCCTGAGTAAAGAATGTATTTACTTAGTATTTACTGTAGTGACTGTTTGTGGCCAACAGGGGGCCCCCAAACTTCAGAGGCCTCAAGTTAATGCACAGCTTGAGTGGTAGGCTGAACGAAATGGCAATCCTCGAACCAGTGCCATTCACCTATATTACTCGTCATCCTCCACATCTGTCGAAGCCCCACCAACACCCCCAGTGTCATCTAACCACTGAGGCTAGGGGATGGTACTTAGAGTTCCAACTTACAATGATCACCTTGCTGTCCTGTGCGCACAAAATAGAACTTATCTCAACATTGCTTTCAATGTTATACCATTTAACCTTAAACCATTTCCACAGGAATATCACAGAAGACATATCAGATCCTCAGTCTCTATGCAAGGCTGAAGTAAAGGAGAGAGACCGGCCGTTAAGTCAGGAGGACTGCACTAAATGGCAGGAAGAGATGGATGGGTAATTCAGGAGGCTCTCTCCGATGAGTCACTACTCTACCCAGGGAACTGTGGGTATTGCAGTTCTTCCAATGAAATGCTAAAAATCTTTTTCTTTTGCCAGAAATAAAATCCCCAAACAGAAAGAGATTTCAGTGAACCTGAGCGAGCTGAAGCTCCATCTGAAGTTGGAGGATGCTGACGGGAAAACCTGGTGGGTGTTCGATGTGTCTCAACCCTCGTCTGGGCTCCAAGGTAGTGACTTAGGGAGGGAAATCCGCCTGAGCTCTATCTAGTTACATTTAATATAGTAGATATATGTTTATCGAAAAGGAAATAGGCAAGTACCTAACCAAAGGTCTGATGGCACTATGTAGAATTGATCAGATGCATCTCTCAGTCTGGCAACCCAGCTTCTCACTTCTCTTTCAAGCCCCTCCTTCATGTCCTTTTTTGGGTATGAGCAAAGGGACTTTATGGTGTATGTAAATACCTGCATACTATACTGTAGCTTTCAATAAAGGCTACACAGCTGACCTCCCCCGCCCCACTCCACCCAGTGTCAGGGAGTGGAATCCCCCTTCTGGATCGACCTGCGTCTTCCACAAAGGTGACCAGATCCTAGCTGTGAATGACATGAAAACGGACTGTGCGGCTGAAGTGCAAATGTTTCTGGGCAAGCTTATGAAGGAGAAGGTACACCCACCCAGAAAACCGACGCCAATTCCCCACTCATGCACACACATTAGCACAGGCCCCATACACACCCAGGCACTCACACGCCAGTCTACCGTCTCTCCTCACCAAGCCCTACCTACACTCACACGTACACAGACACCATACACACTCTGCACTGACACACTGGTCTGCTCTCTCTCCTCAGGTCGAAGTGACCCTGCTCAGGCTCCCAGGGTCCTCAAGCTTCCACCCTGGCAGTTGCTCCTGTGAGAAAGGCTAGGATTTGCCGTCCTGGCCCCTCTGCACCTGCATGAGAGTGAGCAGCGATCATCAGCCCCGGAAAGGCAGGCATGGCGGATGGAAAGCAGAGGGCACCCCCCTCCACCTTTACGTCACCATGCCACTACCTGTACACGAGGCTGACTCGGTCCTGCAGCAAACATGCGGTTTACACAGCTGTGAAGTTATGGAAAAACGTATAAAAAACCGAGCACTATTATAGGCACTGTTATGAAGCAGCTCCAAGCTAAAACAGAAGAGGGTCAAGCCTCTTGGGGACCCTGACACTAGGGCAGCCTGTTTGATTGGCTGGCAGATTCACTGACTCCCAACTTCCATTGAGACTTCCTGCTCCTAATGACAGCAGTCATCCGAACACCACTCACTTATCCATGCAATCCAGTATTTATCACAACTGTTAGGTGTCGGGCCCTTTTCTTGCCCTTTGTATCATGACTTGGCACTAGTTCCTGTAAACATAAGTTAATAAAAGTTTGAAACGTGTGGGTGTAGAATCATTAATGAGTCAGGCATTCCTGGGACAGGGATGAAAGAAGGCATATGACACCTTTTAAAGCCTTCTAGTCACCGACTGGGAAATCCCTTCTCCAGTCAACGAGAAAAGCCCCTACTCAGAAATAGACAGTACCTCCATCCTGTGCTAAGGCACAGTGCAAACGACAAGCTTCCTAATCATAAACACAGGGGGGGGGGGAGGGGGGGGAGGACAGCAAAAGCTAATGCACCCAGACTCCATCATGGGAAGATTCAGGGTCAATGCCACATGTGGCGCCCGCTCCACGCACCAGTGGGTCCATCAGTGCTGCTGGCAACCTGGCCTTTCCACCAGGGAGTCTGTGCGCACACTATACAGAACCATCAAGGCCTTTAGTCCCCCGAAAAACATCACGATTACATTTTAAACAAGAACAAAAGATGGCCTTCAGCATCAAAAGCTTCATATTCATATGTGCTTTAAATAACCTCTTTCAACTCACGGAAAGGAAAAGGCTTTCTCAATGCAAGCAACAATTACTGAGACCACGGAGGCGGGATCCCAGTCAGTCTATCAAGGGCCAGGGAGGTGGACCAGGCCAATCCATTAAGCAATGGATGGGGTTTAAATCAGGTCAAGGCTCCACCTCCCCATGCATGAAAGATGTGTGCCTCTCCTCAGTGAATGGAGGCAGCACGTTTGAGACAGAGATGGAGGGCAGCAATACACCAGGCCAATAAATAATATTAAAGCCAGAAGACGACCCTATGCTGCAAACCCGAATATTGCTCTCACTTGTACAGGAGTCTGTGTGTCTCATGAAGAGCAAGATTGGGTAGGCAAAAAGAGAATTTCCCCTTGGGGACCAATATAGTGTGGCTATTCCGTTTTATCTCAACCAGGATTGGATGCAACATCAGCGGGGACCTGCCCCTCATCTGTGCCTTTTGAGCAATCACAGAATATCTGGCAACCTGACAGAAATAAAACACTTTGGGTTAAGATGCATTGCAAGGAACTTCTTCCATGACCTGCATTGCAAACAAATTAATGCTCAGGACCAGTAGCAACACTGCCTTTTCACCTACGCCATCTTGCTCCACACTATCCTCCCCGGCCTTCTGTGCACTAAGTTGCTGTATCTGTAGTTGCCACACCCCATCGGTGACTGGATTACAAGTATACCCAACAAGAAGCAGCAGGCTCAACTTGGCAGTTACCCATCTGCCCCCCTCACCATCAGTGCTCCACAAGTCTGACCCAGGGTTTAAAACTGCCGTGAGAATAGTTTTGCAAATTCATTCAGTCCTCCCTGTGTGACAGCCAGTCTGACCAATCAGCAGTGCCGTGCTCTTCACGTGGCAATCATGTCCACCAATCAGAAGTGGGCCATAGTGATTGCGTATACGCCCACAAACAACAAACACATGAAACCCAAGGAAAATGTTACATTCGCTTTGCAGAAAAATATCGGTTCTGCTGCAGAGCCGTAAGTGAATTACCTGCATGTTTAATGGTCAGAGATTGTTCACAGAAAGGTCCCATTATTAGGGGTCTAAGCAGCATTTGCCGCAAGATCCCTAATGTTATTACTGGAATTGTTATAATTTTCATCACTTTAACTTATCACATGTGGCTTTTGTGATGGTAGTTTTATGACTCATTGTTCTCTGCTAATTTGACCCTTGTGTACATGGGACTTTACAGAAGTGAAGAAAAAAAAAAGCAGTCAAGCCCTGTTTACAAACGCGGCACTTAAAATTAAAAAAATAAAAAATAATAAAAATTACAATCACTGTACAATGTTCGAGTTGCTAGAGAATTGTTCTGTGGTTTATTAGGTATATGTTCTATACTATTTGTTATAATACATTTAGGATTCAATTAATATATCTCCATCCTAATCTTTAGATCAATATATAGCAAAGTTCAGATTTGAATGTATGGTTGAGCTCAATTAATTTTTATACAGAGTGAACAGTTTACACAGTAAAAAAAAAAGTTTAAAAAAAATCTAATCACAATATCTGTCAGATAAATCGAAATTAGATATTTTCTTAATCCTACTACATTCACACCTTTAACTCAATTTGTTCCATTTATTGTTGTTGCCTTTTTATTTTTAGCTTTTACATTTTTTGACAGCCTATTTTCTGCAGCACTAACACCAGGTCAAATTCCTGCATACTCTCTGCATTTGGTGAGTAAACGGATTCCAGTTTGATTCCAATTCAATACACATACAGCTGAGAGCAAGCTTGGGGGGGAGTCAGAATGCAGGTTGTCCCACCTGAACTAGAGGTTAACAGAAGCATCATGGTCCTATCCTGCTAGCCTGAGGAATGTCCTAACCATTTCAGAAAGGTACACACACAAATGCACACTGTGCAGCAAGCTTGCCGTGTTTAGTGTTCCTAGGGGTTAGAAAGTCTACACACTAATAGGACGTACAAAACCCATTTACTTTAATGGAAATTCCATTTTAAAAACTCTTGTGATTACAGCAGCATCAGACTTCTTACAGAACAAGAAACACTTAAAAACAAGCAGCAGAAGAACCAGTTCCCTGCCAATTCAGGCATTCAGCAGCTCTCCTCCAGGGGAACTCACACCACACAGATTCACTAGCGCCACATGGGGGTGATTGCCTGATGAACCCCCCCCCGTAGCTCTCGCGTTTCATCCACATTAACAGTTTCTGAAGTAATCCCACCCACTCTGCCAATGTTCACAGAGTCCCAGGTCTGCCTCTACCAGCCACAAGCTCTGCCCTCCAGGCTCTAAAGTTCTGCTCCATGGGCTTACGGCTTGCCCAGCTGCCCGCATTCACAGTGGGGATGATCTTCTCTGGCTTCAGCCACTGGATGAAGCGCTTCAGCTCCACATAGCTACTGTGCTCGCTGTACGGGATTTCTGGCAGACGAGACGGTTGGTAAGAAAAAGCTTACAGATCAGAGACTGATCAAGCACAAGTCATCTAGAGAGCGACACTTTAAATGCTATAACTCTTAAAATGATCCCTTGCACACCCACCGTAGATGATAATGTTGTCCTTGACCAGGGGCTGGGTATCTTCTAAACCCGCAGCCTGACTGGAGAAACTCCAGCCAGTGGGCTTTAAGGCCAGGACTTGATCATAGGTCCCAGAGAACCTCCTGAGGTGAGTCTGCAGGCCCTGGAAGCAGCAGAAGTCAAGAGAGCACCTGATCCAGACTGAGCACTGGGAGATGGAGGCAGAGCTAGTCCCCTCACCAAACACACAAAGTATCCAAATGAGGACACTTCCATCTTGCACATGGCTGATGGAACAGGCCGCGAAGTACATGTCTGAGACGGCAACACGACAGACCTTGAAGTTGACCTGCCTCATGGGCAGCACATGGACCTGGGCAGAGTGCCAGTCTGTGGTGACGAGCTGGGAGACCTGGTCCGACTCTAGGCAGCTCATGGTGATGAATTTGTCCCGAGACATCCCAACTTTACAGCCAAGCACCTCTGCCAGAGCTGTGCAAGGGGACACACACACACACACACACATATAAGTGAGAATCCCCTTTGGCTGAGGGTCCCAAGCCCCCCCCCCACCCAGGCTATAGCACTTACCCAGGAATACCTTCTCCTTACCCACAGAATAGGAACCACACACCACCAGCGTGCGGGGATGTAGGGTCACATGCTCAAAGGTCACGTTGGCAGCAAATGTGATGACCTCATGTTGGGGGGGGAAGGCGTACTCTGGACTGCAGTACCTATACGGAGAGGTTTTAATAAAACCACACACCCTTCATCTAGACTTAAATCGCATTACTCCAGTAATTGTGCCTGGTGTTTGGATGGCAGGACACTGTGGGTACAGACCACAGCACTCATGCAGGCTCACTCACGTGGTGTCCAGATAAACAGTCTGCACCTTGCGGCCTTGCAGATCTGGGTAGCGCTCCATAGATGGGTCAGCCCGGAAGTCACCTGTGTGCAGGACGGTCTGCCCGTCAGCTAGCAGGAACAGGAACATGGCTGCACCCGGACAGCTGAGAGCGAGGAAGTGTAACCATGGTCACCACACAGTGAAACATCCACTCTGCTCAACAGAGGAAGCATAACCAGTCACCATGCTGCATGACATCCATGCTCTAAGGGAGGATTCCAGGATGAAACCCCCACAAGTGAGTGGGAGGTAGGAGTGTGAGTCTATACAGCTGAGCAGGTTAAGAGCAGCATGATAATTAAGCAAGTAGGCAATTGGATCACATAGAAGCTTACCAAAAATGGTATCTATGCACATGTGCTGAGAATGCAGTGGCTGATACTCACTGGTTGGCATCCAGCAGCACGACCCGCACACCCTCCACAAGCACCTCAGTGTTCATTGGGAGAATATGAATGTACCGTTCCTCCACCCGCAGCTTGGCTTTCACCAGGTTACCAGTGATCTGGCGTGTGACAGACAGCAGTGAGACACTCACCTGTAGTAGTGCCGAGCTATAACCAGACAGCTGATGTGACCATCACAGGAGAGTCAGGCACCACAAACAAGTAGTCAGTCAGCTCAGACCACCATGTACCTCACCAGAGAGGAGGTTGCTACCTTGTTGCAATAGATGGGTAGCATAGAGCCCTTCGTGAGTCCGCCGTAGTGGTCCGAGTGAAAATGGGACAGGAAGTAGCAGGTGATGCCATCTATCAGCCCATACTGGAAGGCATCCACTACAAAGCCAGTGCCTACTCCCAAAACAAACACAAACACACACACACACACACACACCATTAGAATGATTCAATATGCTTAATAAACTAAACACTCATAATCCTTCTCCCCCCAAAAGAAACAAAAATTGCATAATTGCAATTTGAGGCAGAACACCTCCAACAAGTTTCAGGCAATTATTTTTCTGGTGCCCATTAACCCCAAAGACTGATCAGGCAGTGACTTCCAATCTAGGGCTGCTAACAGAACTAAGGCAATACATGCAAATCTCTTGGCGAACAGGCAAACCACAGTAGAAACCACACCAATGGAACACAGGAACTCTCAGCCACACTGAGAGACTACAGAAAATGCTAGAAAGGACACACACACACACACACAACCTGGGATCTTCTTGTAGAAAGGGCAGCATTTCACCCGCCGTGTGCCATCTTCACTTGTTCCTCCTCGAGTCCACCTCTTCCTCCAGGGCCTCACTGTCTTGTCGGCATTTGCCGCAGGTGCAGAGTCATCGACTGCCTGCGCTACTGCATCCTGATCACCCAAAGAACGGGCAGCTTTCCTCTTCCTTCTGCCCCCAGCACGCTGTCTTCCTGCCAGCATTGGGGTCGCCTGCTGAATATTCTCAGCTGCTGGGGCAACCTCAGGCTGAGGCTTGGGTTCCTCCTTCTTAAGAGGCTTCAAGCCAAAGAAGACACCAATGTCCGTCTGCTTCAGTGTAGACGAAGCTGGCTTGACCTGGGTCTTTCTTGGGGCCATATCAGCTATACAGTTCAGTTCCTGGGAAAGCTCAGGTTCTTCACAGCTTTTATTCTGACTCCGGCACTCAGCTCTGCTCAACAAATGGTCCCGCAGGTTTTCCAACACCAGGCTTTGAGGCGAGCGCCAGTGACGATCATTAGTAGCAAGGGTCCAATCAGGGTCCTCAGATACCACGTCCTCCTCCTTTAATTTTAGGACAGGAGCACCAGACTCATCTGAACCATCAGCACCTGCAGCACCAGCAGGCAAGCAATTAGCAGGTGCTAATGAGTTGATGAACCTTCCCTGGTCCTGCAGTGTGCGAGTCTCTGGTAACGCTTTGCTGTCCTGTTCCTGCTGGGTCAGGAGCTCAGCGTCACTGTCATGCTGCATCAGGGAGTCCTCAACAGCTTTGACTTCCGTCACATCACTGCTGAACAGCACTTTCCTGGAGGACATCACCTTGACCTCCGTGGGTAAAGAGGAGATGGGGGAGTAGGAGATGTCATCGCTGCCACTGGAATGCTGGGCCGAGGCAGATTCTAATGAGGAAGGTGTCACCACTGGAGCCCGACTGACTTTAGAAGGAGTGTGGGTAGCTCCACTCCGCTGGGAGGCCGTCTTCCCACCTCTGGGAGAAGGGGACCAGCCCTTCTTCTTTTGGATGTCCTTGACAGTGGGGGACCGAAGGCACATCAGGGCATTGGAAGAGGTATGAGGTACTGGCAGGTCTGCCCTGGACTGCTGGTTAGGGGAGGGGCACAGGATGGGGGTGCTGGGCATGTCCTCTGGGGGGGCCCCCAGGCTGACCACGCCCTCTTCACCGGTCGCACGGCTGTGGGCCAGCTGTGAGTGACGGTACTTCCTGTAGTGACTGGGCAAGGCGGAGGAACAGCGGAGGCCATCGGGACATTCTGCTCGTTCAGGTGAGGTAGAGAGAGGAAACAGAAGAAGGTTTAGAACAATGAGAATGATCCCTGAAGCTCACCACAAGTCTCACTAAGCGACTACTTTGAAATGAAATCACAACACTTACTGATACCCATGAGAGAGACACCCCCAATGTCGAGGTTTAAAGCCCGGGTACCGCCACGTGCAGTGCCCATGGGGCTGGGGGCTAAGGGCCTTGCTCAAGGGTCCACAGACACGACTATTCTGCTGAGGCCGGGGCTCGAACCGACAGCCACCCGCCCACAGGCAGAGGCCTGGCGCACTTTAGGCCCAGGCGTAGCTGGCCGCCCACCATCCAGTGTCACCGATGATGAGCCCCTTACCGTCCTTCGGCCCGCCGTCTTCCAGGCACTCGGAGACATGCCACTCAGGCGACTGGCCCAAGAGGAGGCGGAAGGGCATCTGGCAGCTCGGGCAGACGGCAGCAGGGGGGTCCCGCTCCCGGCCCCGGGCCGCCCCCCTGGCCGGCGCGCAGTGACTGGAGGCCGGCCGCTTCTTCGGCCTCCTCGTTTTGCGGAGCGGCTTGTACTCCCAGATGTCATTTTCAGAGTCGCTCTCGGGCATTTCAGCCGCCACCCCCCGACGCGCTCATGGCCCAAAGCAAACCGCCATCGTTCCGCAGGTCGCCATAGCTACCGGGCTAGCGTTAGCAGCTTAGCCAGCTGCAGCTCCGGGCTTCATGCTCCGCTGAAAAGAGCCACTCTTTTAAACACATTGATATACACCGTGCTAGTAAATCTCTGAAATAGAAAGACGCGGTCCGACACGAGCGTAGGCAGACAAACGCCAAGGTTTACCCGGAGAACTAGCCTCCACGTCCCGGTTTGACAGCTTACAGACTTACCGCCAAAACCGCTGGGAGGCTATCGCCGCAACGGCAACGGCCGATTCCACACATCCCTGCCGCTCGCATTTATACAGGAGCCCCTACCAGAGAAAACGTACCTGAATGAGAATAAATAAAATATTTTTCTTTAACTTTAATTATTTTGGTTAATTATTTTAATAAATATTAAAGTCATAACAATGGAAGTTTCAGGTCCCACTTGACGAATCTGCCGTTACCGGAAGAGGCGGTGTTTTACCCGGCTTCGCATAGCTGACTGAAAGATGGCGACTCACAGTACGATCGCAGACCTGCTGCCGCTCCAGAGCCAACTGGACTGCGCACTGGAGGATTCCACATCCCCAGAGGAACAAATGGAGCTTGTGCTTCAGTATCTGAAGAAAATCGACGACGGGGAAAAGGATCTGACGATCCCCGACTTTGAGGAAGGCAAGTGGAGAGAGGCGGCGCCCACCTGTTGCTGCTTCTGAGTAAAAGATGAACGATCTGCGCAGTTACTGCTGTCTTTATAGCGCTTATTGGGAGAGAATGTCTCGTAATAAACTATTACCAGGTGGGAAGTCTAAATCGGTGGGGGTCAGTGCCTTGGATCGCAGCTTTAACGTGTCGCAAGCTAATAGTGTTTTACAATGGGAGCTAGATGTGGCTGTCCGCGTTGGACTTTTGTTTCAACAAACCAGTGGAGTATATGGAGAGTCGCAGAATACTCAACTGGTCGGCTGAAACTAAGTCTAGGTCTGTACTTTTACTCTCTGCACCTGAACTACCTGCCTCTGCCTATAGTGCTGTTTGTGTGCTGGGTGAGCTAAACTGGATACAGTCACCTTTATCCCCATTGCATCACCTATTTAGTTGCTTATTAGGCATCTAGTCAGAGTTCTGGATCCCCATCGTTGTCCATTTGTTCTTATATTGAAGTGTCTAGTCCTGCACTGTCCTGTCACACCCTGTGCTGCTGTTTGTCCTTCCGAACACGTGACAGTGCCGTTGTCTCTGAGGTTTCTGCTCCTGTTGCAGGCCTGGAGTGGCTGAACACGAAGGGCGCCCTCTCCCTGGCCACGGACCTCGCCGGGAGAGTGCTGGTGCTGGATTTCTTCACCTTCTGCTGCATCAACTGCATGCACCTGCTGCCGGACCTGCAGGAGCTGGAGAGACGCCACCCTGTGGAAGGTGTGAGGCTCGCTGTGCTGTCAGTCTGCGCAGCCCCTTTTGGGCCTATTCTCTGCCGCCCTTGGGTGCTCTGCAGGCCTGCCCTTGTTAGAGCTGCATATGGCCACCCGGGCAACCTTAGTCCCCCTGCATCACTTCATCCTCATATCCATGCATGGAGATGTGAGCAGTGGCCTCTTTTAGTTTCGCTGTGTGGTTTGGTTGCTGGTGGGTTAATAAGCCCCCTCGCACTCGGTTGGGGGGTAGGGGGGCGGTGCAGTGCAGTAAAGGCCCTGATAAGCCGTGTGGCTGATGGTCCCCAGTTGCGGGGTTATCGAGGTTTGTCCCATGATGCTTTTAGGCTGCGTTAATGCATTCAGCCCCCACAGGGTGCTTTTATCTCCACTGGGGGCAGGAACGGGGGAGCTTAAAATAGGCCCCGGTGCCTTAATTTAGAGCGTCCCAGCTGACGGTATCTGTGCTGCGCAGCGTCCTCGGCCCGCCCTCCGGCTGGCCATCAGCGCTATCAGGGCTACCTACCCACGCCTGCTCGCTTTTAACCCCTGGCAGCTCTTTTGGTACATTCTGCTGGGTGTTCAGCATGGGGGTTAGGGACGGGCCATCTATGGCCCTGCGGTGGGACAGGGGTGCTCTGTAGCTGTTGTGCTTATGCCTTTGTGGTCACATGATCGGTAAATGGCCATTGGTCTGTATAAAGTGTCCTGCTGGGTATGACCCTGCGGCGTCGAGATGCTGGTGAGCTGTTCGGCACCTTTGTCCACCTTCCTGTATGAACATGACTGTCTACTTCTCTGCCATTCTGTGGTTATTTGACCAAATGTTACACCTTTAATTGTTAATTTTCTCTCTCAGCTGAACCAGTTTATTGAGTATGCCATAATCTTGTTATTGACAGTAGTACAACACAATTTATATAAATCTATGTGTAATTGATGGTCTGGGAGGTTTACCATGTGCCTTCTGGGCTTTGATGCGGCTTTGGCTGCATGTTCAGATCCCTCGGGTTAGTCAGACAGACCTTCCTTACCTAAAACCACGTTCAGATGTATCCCATGTATCTCCTTTCTCACATCGGCCACTGGGCTGTGTCCCGTCTTTCATGACTCAAAAGCGTCTGCGTGACCCACAAGCTGCTCTGTGAGACCCACTCTGCTTGAAATGCGATTCTGGGCCTCACCAAGCATCCAGCCACACCTTTTATTTTTGGAAGCTAATCTCCGGTCCCTGGATGGGTTCATTCTGAGCCCCCGCCCCCAGATGCAGGAAAGCTTTGAGTTAAATTCCGATGTTGCCTTCTAGGTTCTTCCAGAAGATCCCAGTGCAGTTTAGATCTGGATCTGGCCGGTTCAGGCCGGTCCTGCTCAGGCACCTTGGCTTTCTGGCATGTCAGCGCATCTTGCTGCAGCTCATTGGCCTGGGGGGACCATGGGGGGTGGGGGGTGCAGTCTTCCCGGAATCATCTAGGTCTCTGTGTGACTTTCTGGATGATATCCTACTTTGGTCCTAACAGGCTATGGCAGGCAGCCCAGGGAACAGCGACTGTCAGGCTGAAGACCAGGGGAAACTCGTCCTTTATCGGAATGTCTGCCACCTCAAGATGGGGGCTGATGGATAGCAGCTTTTCCCAGGCTTTATCTGTCACACAAAGTGGCCTGAGAAAGCCAAACTCGGTTTAGATTCACAACAACGTCAGGGCGACCTTTGGAGTAGCCTGACCCGCTTCCGATTCGCCGGGCTTATAAAAGAGGAAACGAGGCCAGCCGAAGCACGTCAGTGCTGCCCCAGGTGGGCCAGTGTCCCGGTTCTGTGCCAGCGTGCTGCGTTGGCGCTCTGCTCTCCTCCTGCTGACGTCACTGATGCCCGCCTTGTTGTGCAGTTCCCCTGCTGGGCCGGGATACTCAGTGCTGATTGGTTATTCAGGTTGTCCATGTGACCTAGGGAGGTGGGGCAGGTATGGGCTCCCTTAGGACCCCCGGTTTGGCCACGACGGAGCCGGCTGTCCATCTGCCTGCTACGTGAAGGTGCACAAGGCCCTCATGCCATGCATGACACACTTCCTCGCCATCCCACATGCAGCCCAGTTCAGGAAGCCTCTTTACTGATTGGCCCTCGCCCTGACCCGTTTCCCTTCCTCCCCCCCCCCCCCCCCCCCCCAAGGCCTCCGGGCGGGGGGCGGGCGCCCCGGCCGTGTCCCCCCCGGGCGTGAGGCCGCCACCGGGCGGGGGGCCCGCCTGCGGGCCCCCCCCCGCCC
>JAODKM010000040.1:814075-824800 GCA_026780845.1 Petrocephalus sullivani
CAGCACAGGCTGTAGTAATCAGAGAGAGCTCATGAACACAGAGCTCATGACACAGACTGTGGCTGTCAAACCAAGAGGTCACTACATAGACAGTGGTTTCCAAACTGACATTCCTGCATCTTTTAGCTTGCCAGCTGTTCTTTGGGAAAGCAGTAGCTCCACTGAAAAAAACACACAACAGGACATTAAAGTAAAAACAAGCTGGCGGTTTGTGGGAAAACACGGCGGTAAGAGAATGTCACTGTCTGTGAGGCTGCCACCATTTCCCGGGAAACCAAACCACCTTCACACCAGCAAGGCTTTCAGATGGCGGCATTCTGCACCCTGGCAGCGGATGCGCTCGTGTGTGAAGAGAGCAATATGCGTTCGCGAGCTGCGTCAGAAACAGTCGCAGGGTGTCACACAAACCTTTGAAGTGGCTGGTTAGCAATGGCGCAGCGGACACATTTGTACCTGCCACAGTGGCTGAGAGCAGACAACGGAGAGCTCAGAGAACACTGGAGGTCCCTGACCCCCCCCCCCACCCCCCCCGCCTGTCTCAACACAAAAGGCAGCATTGAGGGAGGAGATCTCTCCATGGCTACGTGGGCCGCGTTCCGGCCGGTCCGTAACCCCAGAGGAATGAGGCCGGGCCGGTGCCCCCCCCCCCCTCCTGGGTTTGTCTCCTCGTTCAGCAGTGAAGAAGTGGGCCCTGCTTACCGAACAACGGGACAGACAATAGCGTAAGAGGAGCAGGGTCTGTGGGCTGGAGTCAAGTATCTGCAGATACCTCAGCCCGGCTCTCCCCCAGAATCAGGACGGAAGCCAGCCTCCCAACTCAACCAGCAGACGCACACATGTGCAAACACACGCGCACACACTGACAAGCAGACTAGCTTATTTGTGGCACTTTTACAGGAATTTTTGGCCGATCGCAAAAGCCATACAGTCCATCACCAGGAAGACGGCAGAGAGGGTCCTCCATGACTCGGCCGGTGTGAGGATACAGACAAAGTGTGCAGGTAGCTTAATGAACGGAACCACGTGCACCAGTGAAAGGATGGAGGAGCCCTTATTGTTCACAAGGGCTTTGACCGGAGCAGAGAGTACTGTGGTCCAGTTTGAACCGGTTTGCAGAGCAGAAGAGGCCAAAGGTCTGAGTAACAGGAAGTCAAAGACGTCTAGTTTTATTTTCTCTCTAGTGGAGCCTTCATGCATCTCAGGGACATGAATGTGAATGAACTGAGGGCTTGAGGACAGACCGACCTCCAGCCCGGGGCATCAGGGTGGAGCTGCAGCGGGCTGCGGTGCGTCTCACAGCCTGACCGACAGGTTATCTGAGAGGCTGTCTGTCCCAAGCTGTGAAAAATCTGACAAACGAGACACTCAGCGATCACGGGCATCATCCAAGGTGAAAGCTGATAAAGGCCACAGGGGTCCAAAGCAAACGGAGGCTCTGCCAGAGCACATCTATCCCAGCGCCTAAGTATGCGTGGAATTCCTACACCATGAAGCCATGCTTTAAGGGAAGACTCGCTTTACGAATATGTAATTTGCACAGATACGGTGGACGGACTCGTTTTCTTTGTCAAAGAGGAAGAGGGAATGTGAAGTGAAAGACCAGTCAGGTGACCTCTGTCTGCCGCTGTGTTAGTAAACACCAAAAGTGACCAAAAGTCACAAAAAAGACACAAGCAATGGCGGTCGTGGGGGTAAAACTAAGGAGGGACAGGGTGCCGGTATGGGCACCTGGGTGCCTGTGAGAGAGGCACTGCCGAAAGGCGGCGAAGAGCCTGGTGTCAGGATGAAGATGAAGATGTCTGGTGTCTGGATGAAGATGCCTGGTGTTGGGATGAAGATGAGGATGTCTGGTGTCAGGATGAAGATGAAGATGTCTGGTGTCAAGATGAAGATGTCTGGTGTCTGGATGAAGATGTCTGGTGTTGGGATGAAGATGAGGATGTCTGGTGTCAGGATGAAGATGAAGATGTCTGGTGTCAGGATGAAGATGTCTGGTGTCTGGTGTCGGGATGAAGATGTCTGGTGTCGGGATGAAGATGAAGATGTCTAGTGTCTGGATGAAGACACTTTCTGCTTGGATACTGGCTTGGTGCCACTTCTCCGGACGTTTGGAGCTCCAGCTTAAAGTTTAGCCATCCCACTTAGACAGGACAAAGTTTACGCAAACACTTCGTGCTATCTTTGCCCATATAGGCTTCCTTGGAGAAAAAGAATCCGCCAGTGTGGGGGGTGGGGGGCGATCCTCCCGTAAAGTCCTTTTAAAGAGGGGTCGACCGCTCCCTCACACTGACCAGCGCCGGACAGAGACGGTTCTGCAAAGAGGCCGCCGTCGCCCTCCCAGCATCCTGGGACCTCCGCCTCATCAGAGCGCTTGGCATGCCGTCAAACCGCAGCATTCTTACACCCCCGGCCCCCCCAGCCCCCCCAGCCCCCCTGCCTGCTCCCGGCTCACATTCACAGCCATCCCTACCCGCACTATGTGCATTTACGTGCAAATAATTAGAGATGCAGAGCCGCTCGTTGGATTTCAAAGGGGGGCTCAGGAGGCAGGGGCTCTGCCAGAATCCCCCCCCCTCCCAAGACATACTGCACCCCCCGGTCCATATGGATCCTCGTCAAATAAGTTAAATAAGTTAAGACCTGAAGATGACTACTCTGCGCCGCGCACTTCTGCGAAGCTCTCCGGGCGAAGGGATGCCGGGCTCCCCGGAAAGGGCGCAGGGCGCCGGCTGTCATACCTCTGTCCTTCTCCATGTCTCGGCGCACGAAGGAGCCCCGCTCCGCTCCGCTCTCTTCCCGTGCTGCTCTCCGCCTCCGTCCGCGCCGAAGTGCAGCGGAGCAGCCGCGCTAGCGGCAGCAGCAGCGCCGCCCCCCACCCGCCCCTCTCCGGCAGCGTCGCCTCCGAAAGGCGCCCCGCCGCTCCAGGCTCCGCCCGGCGTCATTCCCCCCGCATCCGGCCGCCCGCTCGGCCCGAGAGCCGCGGCGTTATTAGGCCGGCCCACGCCCCCGCCACTAACATGCGAAACCACGCAGTTTCGGTTATTTGCCTCCTGTACACAAACGAGCGACGTTTGCAACAGGTTTTTTTTTTTTCCTTTAAATTTTTTACAGATTTACTGGCAAATTCTGGAAACTAAATATTTTAAAGGGCGGAGAGGGTGTAGAAGAGGATCATATTATAGGAAGACAATAACATCCTCAGCCTGTTTCTTTTATAGTGCTTTAATTGTTTGATTTAGATGGTGGGGGGGGGATATTCCCAGAAATCAGCCCCTTATCGGCCCCTGCCAAAAAGCGCATGTCTTCGCTCCTCAGTGAATGACCCTAGGGAGGGCCTTGGGCTTGAGAAAACATGGGAAGAATGCGGCGGGGAGGGACGGGAGGCGAGTGAAGGGGAGGGCGGGCTTGCGAAGCCTAAGCCGACTCCGCTTTGCGCTACAGCGGACGGACAGCGCCCGTCTTCCCGGCCGCAGGTGGGTACCGCGCCCTGAGCGCCCGGCTCAAACGGGATGGAGCGGCGCGGACGAGGGAATCCGGGGAAAGCAGAAAGCCGCCCCTTAGTGCCACGGGGGGAATCACACTCCCTGGCTGCTTATTGACACACAAGCTCGTCTTACCTTGAATTACATGAATAAAAATACGGTGCCATTGTCTTGGAGTTCCTACACAGGCATGTCTGGTGATGAGAATGTGTCACCTGAGAAGACAACTGAGGTTCTCTCAGGACAGAACCAGCCCGGGAACCTGACGACTCAGCAATTTTCTCCAACTCTATCGTAATACTGGGGAAAATGAACCTCTTTCATGTCTGTTCAAAGTCTTTCTTTTAATGAGTCTCAAATTGACACGAAATACCTCGGCTTAACGTTTGTTCTGAGGCTGTAGGTAAATGTGTTCTTAAAAAACTGAAAGCAAATCTGTACACAGTCAGTACAGCAAACGGCAAAAGCACAGCCTGCATTGCCCTGGCCGGCTGAGGCCCCATCCAGCGTGAGATTGGTCATCCTACTACCTTGAAATGACAGGTGACACTGCAGAAGCCTGGTGTGGGACCCCAACCCCCCACCCATCCGTCGTCCAGTGTGAGAATTCCGCTTTCCTACAAGCAGGGGACAGTAGTCATAAATAGCTTGCACATGGTCACACGTTCCCCAACACTGACCTCCCGTCTCCCCAGGGACAGCAAAACTTTCAGTTTTTTTCCTTTCACATGCGTTTTATAAAAACACAGGGTAGCGCTGAGCAAAAATAATTAACTGTGTGCAGTGTTTGGATTACTCTGTCCCCAAGTAGAAAATGCAAAATGTGTGGGGCTGGAGATGTACACAGTTTACCTACTGGGTGTGGGTGGGCGTGCTATGGCCGCGCAGGGGAAGTACATCTGTTTACTCCATCTCTGCCAGCATTCAGGAGAAGCAGGACACCGAAAAGCAAACAAACCCCTGTGCTTCGAAAGAGGGTTAGCAACCCTAGCAGGCTGCCGATGGTGCGCTGACAGCATAATACTCTTCAGGAACTTCCTGTTAGCCAGGAATGTCCAGATCCATCCAGGTAAAAGGAAGAGGGGTTTAGTTATGCATACTGGGAGAGCGGGTCAGGTGTTTGAGTGGGCTGGCCAGCAGAGTTAGTCTATCAGTCAGCAGGATGAATGTCACGCAGCAGAGCGTGTGTGTCAGACAGCGGTGTGATTGTGTCATGCAGCAGGGTGTGTTTGGCATGCACACAGACGTACACACACACCCACTCATTCATATTTTTCAGGGGACTCCATTCATTTCTATGGGCAAAACCCTAATCCTAACTATGGCAACACTAACCCCTTTTGATTGCATTTACATATGTTTATAAAAATTGTTATCTTTCTGCGGACCCAAAAAAATGTCCCCACAAGGAAAAAAAGATGTTACAGGTTGTCTCACATAGTGGGGATATCTCGTCCCCACAATGTAATGATTACAATAATGCACACGCACACACACACATCAGTTTACTTGACAAAGAACCATCTGCAGGGGACTTTCCAGCAGTGGGTCTTTGGTCTGAGAAACAGACAGGCAGTCTCTGCTAAGCAGGAAGCATGTGCAGCCCATCAAGGACCTCTGAGTGAGCGCCTCCCACAGGCAGAACCACTCCCCTGCAACAGGGATGGCCCGCTATGCTGGTGGGCCATCGTTTGGACATCATGTCGCGGGCGTGATGGGCAGAGGTGGATGCTGAGCGACCTCTGTCTTCCTGTGCTCCTCCAGATCCCACAGCACTGCTCAGCCGGCTGTGCTGGGGCTACACTGTGGCTGGAACACTCCCGGCCCAGCATGACCCGCGGGCACGCATGCAGGAATGGGCTCATCTTCTTCTACTCCTCTACCTAGCTGTCTAATCAGCTCTCATCTGAATCCCTTTTAATGAAACCATCGCCCCAGTCAGCACCAAATGAAATGTAATGGGCTCATGTATGCAGTGTGTACACAGTGCGCAGACAGTGCGTACACAGTGTGCAGGCAGTGTGCAGATAGTGTGCAGCCAATGTGTAGGCAGTGTGTAGATAGTGTGCAGGCAGTGAGACATGAGGTTTCAAAATGCAGCACACAGTACACCTCCAGACACACCAGACCAGCCCCAAAAGTGTGAATTACTGCATTTTATTCTTCAGTATCACTGTTACATCATTAAAGTCTCTCTTCCAAAAGACATTTGGTATCATATATTTATCAAAACTTTTTTGATTTTGTTCTCATGTCTTGACTTCATGGGAAACCTGGATTACAACGGTCCAATGATACAGCCATGAATTTCTAGTGAAATTTCAAAGAACTCTGCTCTTAGGGCAAAATAATATTCTGTCTGTATACAACTGTAGAAAGGGCTCCAACCAAAACTGGCATCGAAGGAACAGATGATATTATCCGTCATTCTATGTTTTATCCACAAATACAGCTGACGCTTGGGTAGTGACAGGCCGCAGCAGGGCTGAGACTCAGTGCCAAAGGCTTCACTGAAGTAGCTCAGTGGCAGAGCCCCGTGGAAGCTGCAGCTCAAGAGAAGTCATGGGAAGTGATGTGTTTTGGTTTCAGAAAATGGCAGTTTCATGTACTACTACAAAAACAGTAATATCAAATGCAATTCTGTCCTTATATTAGGCGGAGTGCTCATTGGATCAGAGGTCATCCGTGACCATAATGAACCAAAACAGGAGTGACTTAATAATGACGCCAAGGAAGAAAATGATGCAACAAGGCTGTACCTCCTGTAGGATGGCAGGAAGAGCTAAGAGCAAACCATGGTGAGCTTGGCATAAACAGACAAGGAGCAAGGAGCAAGCTCACCCCCTAGTGGTCTGGCCCCTGTAACGTAGTCAGTCATAGGCTAAAATTTAAGTGAGTAAATTCTCTAAGGGTGAAGGTGGGGGGGGTTCCACACTGTGAGAACTGTCTGATTGTTGACAGGTTAACAACATGTGTGCCTGAAATAAAATACACATTGTGAAGTAAATTTCCTGTTTTTTTTTTTTTTTTTTAATTAACTGAAAACCCAGCACGGGTCAGGCTAAGGCAAAGCCGTTTCTGGAAGATTCTAGGCTGGTTCTAGGTCACCCAGAACACGACGCAGCCTGCCCTTGAAGACATCTTTGACAATAAAGTAAGGCCTTTCATTACCCACAACGCACCAGGAGCCGTTTCATGCTTCCCCTCTAAAGTGAACGGCCACAGATGGAGGTCTTCATTAAGCACTAATGAGGACCGCTCCAAGTCTCCACCTTCCTGTTTAGGGCATGTTTACTAGGACGTCCCACTGCTGCGTGCAGGTTGAACTAATAAAGGTCCTTTTACTGGTGCAGCAGCAAGTCACAGAGGACACGGGTCTGGGAAACAAACAGTCCACTGGCAGCGCGTCGGGGCCAACAAGAGAGGAAGACTGGCCCCCAATTCGGCCACCAGCTCCCTCCCTTTCCAAGAACGCATGGTTCCATTCTTACCCCTTCACACCCAGCCTAATACAGCTCTATCTGATAAATCCAGGGATAACTTACAGTTTAAAGCGAACATGTTTATTCTGTGTCTGTTTTTGCATATTTATGTCAGAATAACAGAGCAGATGTCTACATGTATATTACATGGGAGTGACGGATGGGCTCATGGGTAAAAACATGCAGACTCCCGCGGTCAGAAGAGGTTGGCCTTTTTCTTCATCTCATTACGTTTCCAGAGCGGCAGTCTGTCAAACTCCTCCATCTCCATCCCAAAGATCTCAAAAAAGAGTTCTGGAGCCAGGTGGCGCTGGAGAAAGAGAAAGCAGGATGTAAGACCGTGTCATGCTGATTGTGGAGATGGTACTAAAGGTGATGAAGAAAGGAGAAGGTCTACAGGCCCATTACCTCCAGTCTTGTCCTATCCACATCCTTAGGTAGCTTAGCTCGCCCTCTGCTGGTGACGGTGAGCATCTCATAAGGATAGACCTTCAAAGAGACAGGCTTTTGTTCAAGCAAAGGCTACGCGTGGGAGGAGACACAGAGAGCTTTTCAAGGCCTGTACAGAAGACAGCGGAGCAGAGTCCATGGTGACACACCTATCGGCACGCAGTGCTCTCCTACACGGTCATGCGCACAGAGACACGCACTGCAACAGTAAGTGTGTGATGATGTGTGTTGATGCATGACGGCACGTGATGGTATGTGCCGGTGAGTGATGGTGAATGACAGAGTGTGGCGGTGTGTGGTGGTGCATTTCTGTGAGTATTACAGCATGGCGGTGTGTGGTGGTGCATTTCTGTGAGTATTACAGCATGGCAGTGTGTGGTGGTGCATTTAATTGATTATTAGTCTGTGGCAGTGTGTGGTGGTGCATTTCATTGATTATTAGTCTGTGGCAGTGTGTGGTGGTGCATTTCATTGATTATTAGTCTGTGGCAGTGTGTGGGGCTGCATTTCTGTGAGTATTAGTCTGTGGCAATGTGTGGTGGTGCATTTCTGTGAGTATTAGTCTGTGGAAGTGTGTGGTGGTGCATTTCTGTGAGTATTAGTGCGTGACAATGTATGGGGGTACATTCTGGTGAGTATTAGTGCATGGCAGTGTGCGGTGGTGCATTTCAGTGAGTATTAGTGCGCATTTTGGTGAGTATTAGTGTGTGGCAGTGTCCAGCAGTGCATGATGGGGCGTGCTGCATGCTGTGTCCAGGCTACAGCCTCACTGAAGCATGTGGCCTCATACAGGAAGCCTGGTTCTAATCAGTGAGTCTGCAATTTTATAGCATCCAGTCAAAATGACCGGTTGAGTACAGAGTGATTAAAAAGAGCCACTGCAGAGGCAGCAGTAAGGCCTGGCAGGGGGTCCCACGCTAACAGCCCCCTGCAGCCAGGACTCGGTCTGCGCTCCTTACGCATGTGAGGGCACAACCGGGCCTCTTTATTAACAGGCAGACCTGCATTTTTGTGTGTATGTTGCTGTATGGAATATGTCCCATCTGGTGAATAGTGAGTGAAGAACCATATTGAGACTATACAGAAGACAGGGCTTCCTGTCGGACAGGCACGCACATAGCACCATCCCCTTTACCCCCTTAAATTCTCAGGACCCTTGCCCCCAGTGTAGTCACTCACAGGATGAATGGAGCAGCCAGAGTGCCAGGCATGATGGGAGTGGTCACCATGGTAACAGTGCTGAGTGGCTTTGACATAGCTTTAGTGGACCTGGGCAAACATTCACATGTGCCTTACAAGACAAGGCTGCCAGTTTGAACCAGGCCAGACTGCCCAGCCGAGTAAGCGTGTTAGCGGTTAGCTGTGTGCTCATCTACTCAGCTGGGTGTCCGTCCAATCAGCTGGGCTGGCCTGGGGTCCCTACCAACCCTGCTGCGTTCGCAGGCAGACAGGACATGGCTACCAGGGGGACTCACACTTTACAGAAGATTGACAATGGAAAAGATAACAAATACTTGCTTTTGCTTCCAACATATTAGGCATAGAGTTTCCCCTGTCCATTCTTGTTACAGGCGTGGAGTCATCGAGAGCGGGCTAAAGGATAGAACACACACATGTATGACACAGAGCGATGGGGCTGAGCACGCTGGCCCCGTTGCCGGGACACGTCTCCCTCAGGACCCCATCAGGACCCCACTGGCCGTCTACCACTTCCCTGAATTCTCAGTCCCAGTCTTGGGGGCTCAGGGCTCTTACTTCTAAGCTACTGAGGATTGACTTGCGTGCTATAAATGATCAAGGAGTTCATACTGATGAGCTCAGCTATTTAGCCACTTACTTTCACAGTGCTAATGAGCTATGATGGACTGACCACATGGCCGGACACATTAAACATTTTTTCCCTTTCAGAAAATAAAAAATAAATAAACAAAATGCCTAAACATCATAACTGGCAGCTCTGTCACATCTCAGTGCCTCACATGTGTCCCATGGTCCTGTCCCCCTGCTACGTGGGACTGTGCACTCACTGTGAGAACTACTGCTGCCTTCGCCACAGTGCATGAAAGGCAGCGGCCTGGCATTAGCGCGTGTATAACGTGGCGGCTAACAGAGGACGCAGAACTGGCTTGTGTATGCCAGCTTCGTGTTAGTGCATTTATAGTGTGGCAGCTAATGGAAAGTGCAGCCCAGGGCGTGAAGCATGCTTATAGGGTGGCAGCGTATGGGGAGTGTAGGCCAAGGGTGTATAAGCTACAGCGGCTTGGCATTAGCCATCGGCTAATGGAGGGTGTAGGCCTGGGGGTGTATGCTACACCGGCTTGGCGTTAGTGTATCTATAGGGTGGAGGCTAATGGAGGAGGTAGGCCTGGGCGTGTATGCTACACCGGCTTGGCGTTAGTGTAGTGTGTCTATAGGGTGGAGGGTAACGGCGGGTGTAAGCCTGGGGGTGTATGCTACACCGGCTTGGCGTTAGTGTAGTGTGTCTATAGGGTGGAGGGTGTATGCTATGGAAGTTTGGTGTTAGCATGTTCATAGCGTGACAGCTACTGGAGGGTGAAGGTCTGGGTTGTGTATGCTATGGTGGCTTGGTGTTAGCGGGTTGTGTGTCGCGTGAGGGTAAAGCCTAATGGAGGGTGTAGGCCTGGTGTGTGGGTGTACCCCCCCACTCCTGAGGGAGCGTTTCGTCCCAGCAGCACATGACATAAACACAAGCGCAGCACACGGATGTGTTCGGCATTCTGTTACACGTGGACGCTTGGCAACACAACAAGGCTCCACACGGACATGAAAGCGGAGAGCAGGTGAAGGCATGGCCATGGAGCATGCTCAGTGCGGCTTACGGAAAGGCCCCTCCCCAATGGACTGCTGCCACATACCTTAAACTCTGAAATACAGGAGAGAGTAAGACAGCACATGGTCAGTTTGATATTCCACAACACACTTCACTGCACTGAAAGCATATGGTTGCTGTGTTTGCTGCAGGGATAGAGCTGACTGAGTGATCTGAATGTACGAGACACGGCCCCGGCGGCTGCAAACCTCGCCTTCCTCCTCCGCTGACATCGCTGTAGCTGTTGTACTGGCTGAACTCTGTGGACTGTGGCTGCAGAAGAAAATGAGACAAGGAAACCTTACCAATTGTGGCCAGCAGGTGGAGAAGTTATCAAGGGATTTGCAACGGTAAAAATAATTCTTCAATTATTTAAAAAATGTATTTAAAATTATTGGTAACAATCAAATTCTAATAAACAATGGACAGATAAAGGACAGGAGCGTCTGAAGAGGGACAGATAAAGGACAGGAGCGTCTGA
>JAODKM010000040.1:824900-839890 GCA_026780845.1 Petrocephalus sullivani
TAAAGGACAGGAGCGTCTGAAGATGGACAGATAAAGGACAGGAGCGTCTGAGGATGGACAGATAAAGGACAGGAGCGTCTGAAGAGGGACAGATAAAGGACAGGAGCGTCTGAAGATGGACAGATAAAGGACAGGAGCGTCTGAGGATGGACAGATAAAGGACAGGAGCGTCTGAAGATGGACAGATAAAGGACAGGAGCGTCTGAGGATGGACAGATAAAGGACAGGAGCGTCTGAAGATGGACAGATAAAGGACAGGAGCGTCTGAAGAGGGACAGATAAAGGACAGGAGCGTCTGAGGATGGACAGATAAAGGACAGGAGCGTCTGAGGATGGACAGATAAAGGGCAGGAGCGTCTGAAGATGGACAGATAAAGGACAGGAGCGTCTGAGGATGGACAGATAAAGGACAGGAGCGTCTGAAGATGGACAGATAAAGGACAGGAGTATCTGAAGATGGACAGATAAAGGTAAGGAGTGTCTGCAGGCTTCCTGACTTTAAGGGTTTTATTTGTCACATGCGAAGTATACAGTCAGACCATAAAGTACAGTGCAATATAAGATGGTCCAACTCCGGTATAATAAATATTAAAAGCAAAATAAAGACATTCAAAGTAATAATGTAATAAATGTCATAAGTAATGAAAGCTACACTGTATAAAAAATGCAGAAATGTCCAACACAGATCAAATAAAGCGTGTGGTGCATAAATATGAATAGACTATGACTTAGAAGCGTCAGTTAAGCATTAAGCAGCCTAACGGCCTGAGGGCAGCAGCTCCTTCTGAGCCTCTCGATTCTCACTGAGAGACAGCAGAAACGCTGAACAGGTCACTGTTTGGGTGTGACGTGCCCCTGCTGATTGTGGCTGCTCCACGCCTGCATTGTCTGAGGCAAATGGCATGCAGAGAGGGCAGATCAGCCTTACAGATGTGTTCAGCTGAACGTACCACCCTCTGCAGGGTTTTACGGTCTAGGGCTGAGCAGTAACCAAACCAGACTGTGATTCCCATGGTGAGGATGCTCTCTAACACTCCTGAGTAGAAGGCTGGTGAGACCTTGAACCTCCTCAGTTGCCTGAGGAGCCAATGCCTGGCTTTAGATATCCAAGTTTGTTCATGATCAAGACGGACAGATAAACAACAGGACTGTCTACCATGGAGCTGGCAGGGGCTGCTCCTGGAGGCCTACATCTGGAACAACATCTTACCCGATGGAGGCCATTGCGTCCGTACCCGGGGAGTGAGGATGTTTTATCTGCAAATCGGAGACAGAGTTCAGTCAGAGAGTCAAAGTGTCAGTGTCATTTCCTGAAAAGCTCTGAATGCTGACTGGTGTGCACCCCCTGCAGGTCGGTACCTGCAGTGCAGTTGATGTAGGGCCCCTCGTAGCGCTGCGAGGACAGGCTGCGAGTATATCTCTCTTTGTTGATCTCTCTCTCCATTTCCTCCTTCAAAATCAGTTTTCCTAGACCTGACTGAATCTGCACCTCAAAAGAAAGATAGGAATGTTAAGTTTTATTGCGTAAGATTTACGCATTTCAGTGCCTGTCCTGACTGCCCTGCCTGTGCTGACTGCCCTGCCTGTGCTGACTGCCCTGACTGCCCTGCCTGTGCTGACTGCACTGACTGCCCTGCCTGTGCTGATTGCCCTGACTGCCCTGACTGCCCTGCCTGTGCTGACTTCCCTGCCTGTGCTGATTGCCCTGACTGCCCTGCCTGTGCTGATTGCCCTGACTGCCCTGCCTGTGCTGATTGCCCTGTCTGTACTGATTGCCCTGACTGCCCTGCTTTCGCTGACTGCTCTGATTAATTCTGTCCTTCCTTGGGCTGACCTTGCTGAGGTGCTCCTCCTGGATCTGTCTGCGTTTCTGTAGCTCCTCCTCATCCTCCTCCCGTGAGCGCCGCCTCCCGTCTGACCCTGGGGAGGTCAGAGCAGTGAGCTGACACAGAACCGGACATCAGGTGACCCACGCCTGACACGGCACCAGCGGCCTGGCCGAGGCAGCACAAGGCCACCACACGCAGTGAGCCAGAAGGTGCGACACAACTCACAAACACCACAATGTCCCACTCACTTCACTCCAGGAGGAACCAAGCTCAGGAAACGCATGTCTTACAGCCCACGTTTGGTCGCTCGGGGCCCATTTAGGACCAAAGACGTGAGCAGTACTGGCACCATATGAACCGGTATATCCATTTACTGAGGCACCAGGGTGAGCAGACATCAGACAGACAGAAATGCACAAGGACATGTTGTACAATGGTTGTGAAGTGGTCGAGAAGAGGATCTGTGTGCATCTGCTCGGGTCGGAATCCGCAGCATGCCCTGGGGAGGGGGAGGGGGAGGGGGAGGAGCCTACCTACGGCAGCGAGGGAGGGTGGGCAGGGCCAGTGCTCGGTCTCGACCTTTGGCGTCACATCGGGATTAGGGGCGTGTGCCGCCGGGAACTTGGCGGATTTGATGATGTCATCGGCGGACTTGCTCTGGGTCGCCAGGCCAGCTAAATCTAGAGGATCAGTGAGGGGGACACTATTCTATCAGTGGGGTGGTTCTGGGGCTGCTCCAGAACCTTCCTCAGTGTTCTCCACCAGCTGGTGCAGCCTCAGGATTGACACAGCCATCACAAGCAAGGTTGGCTTGTTATACAGTATACTAGTCTAGGAGAAACATGATTGTCGTAAACAGCAAAGCAGAGAGGCTCAGAGTGGAGCCAAAGGAAAGTATCACTGGAACCTATACTGGGCCAACACTGGACCAACACTGGGACAGCAATGGGCCAGCACTGGAGCAATGTAGGTTTAGCTTCATGCCAAATACCAAGCCAGTGCTGGGCCAGTGCTAGGTTCAAATGGTACAAATATTTGCCTATTACTGGGCCAGACAGATACTGCAGCATGCTAGCACCCCCAGCTGGAGGCTCAACTGGGTGTTGCAGGGATCCTCATGTACGATAGCTGCTCTAGCGCAGCAGAAGCTTCTCTGTAACCACAGCTGTGCTCTGTAATATATTACTATGCTGCGTAGTATATAATAACTGTACTGTGTAGCATGTAAGAGCTGTATTGTGCAGTATAATTGCATTGTGTATTATATGATATCTATGCTGTGAAGGACTGTGTTGTGTAGTATAACTGTGTTGAGTGGTTTCTGATGGCTGTGCTGTACAGTATCTAATTGCTGTGCAGTATCTGATGGCTATGCTGTTCAATACCTAATGGCTGTACTGTGCAGTATCTGCTGGCTGTACTGTGCAGTATCTGATGGCTGTACTGTGCAGTATCTGCTGGCTGTACTGTGCAGTATCTGATGGCTGTACTGTACAGTATCTGATGGCTATGCAGTATGTGACAGCTGTGCTGGCCCAGCTGTGCTTTGGCCTGTGCTTTGGCTCTAAATTGTTACGGATCATCCATGGCTTGGTTATTATGGAGAGATGGAGAGACGCAGATGGAGTGGTACTTACACGGCGGCCAAATGAGATGAAGATGGATGTCAATGAGGGGGCGGAGCCATTACACAAAGACAAAACAGAACAGCAGTCAGAGGTCACATGATGCATAAACACAGAGGAGATTCTCAGAGCTCTGAGGCTGCGTCCACCTCTCATGCAGCTATGAACCATCTCTGTGACACTAACTACACTGTCGCTCTCCCATGTTTCCGGTCTTCTCCCCCAAGGTGCCCACATAAGATGCTAAGCCTGGTGCTATGCAGAGCTGCCTAATGTGGGTGAAGCCCAGGCGAGTGGGCCAGCTAGTGGTCTTATTTAAAGATGGAGAGACCTCCTGTGGTGAGGCTCTCTACAGGAAGCGGCCACTCTCGGCTTTTCGCTGCTTGCTCGTCCTCACAGAACTACAAACTGCACCCTGCGAGCGCCAGCACGCGCGGGACGCCGACAGATCGCGGTAGGAAGGCCGCCTGCTGATTGGTCATTTCCGTGTGCTTCGTGCCGTGCGTGCGAGATCAGTACCGTGCTGCTTGTAGATGGGAGGTTTCCGGTACATGTTGATGCCTTGGTCTGGAAACGGAAGAAAAAACAGTCACGTGACACGCGTGTGACAGCGAGGACGGCAGGGGTGGCTGCTGCGGTGGGACACGAGCGAGATGGCCATGGGCGGGCAGATGGCAGTCCAGGGTCACGCCCATGACGCCTGTCGATGTGCAGGGATGGAGACGTCCGACACATGGGCATAGCGGCGTGGGAGAGCGACGGTGCAGGCTTACATTTCACATAATGTATACCCTACACATTACGCTACAGAGTACAGGTCACTAAATATACTGCACATTAGTGCAAATATACCACATACTACCACACTAAAATACTACATACTACAGCATATACCTGTATACTACATGCACTACAAAAACTCATCCTTAAAATCTCTTTAAAAACATTGGCAGTATTGATTTGACTGTATAAAGGTAAGAATATCCACTGGGACTAGGTGAAGATCTGTGACGATTATGCAAAGAGAAGGTATGTGTGAATGTGGGCGTTTAAGCCAGTCCTGTGCAGAAACTCCCATTTACATCCATTCCTGACAGAGAGGAAGGAGATGGGATGGGATGGTGGCATGAAAAGCCAGGAAAACAGGGAGACGAGAAGAGGGAGAAGTCCAGGCGCAGGGGGAGGCAGAGGGAGGAAGAGGGGGAGGCACTAGGGGAGGCAGAGTGAGAGGCAGAGGGGGAGGCATGGGGGGGCACAGGGGGACGCAGAAGGGGAGGAAGAGGGGGAGGCACTAAGGGAGGCAGAGTGAGAGGCAGAGGGAGAGGCGTGGGGGGGCACAGGGGGACGCAGAAGGTGCGGCAGAGGGAGAGAGAGGGAGAGGCAGAGGGAGAGGCCTACCTGGAAGATGGAAATGTTTAGGGTTCAGGGATAGGGTCGGAGTGAGTGGTCGGCTGTCGGGCCGAGAGGGGGCGGGGGAACTTCGGCCGCTGGTGGGCTCAGTGCCTCCGAGGGAAAAGAGTGAGGAGGGAGGGGGAGAGAAAGACCTCAAATGAAGGAAGAGAGGCTGGAGACCCCGTTGGTGTTAAGGGTGGAAAGCAAAAACTGTAAGCAGCAGAAATCGGGGAGAGCTGCGGATCAGAGCACACTACTGCCCCCTATGTGCCATCAGCGGTATGACAGCACACTGGTGCCCCCCATGTGCCATCAGCGGTAAGACAGCACACTGCTGCCCCCCATGTGCCATCAGCGGTAAGACAGGTCAAACTGCTGCCCCCCATGTGCCATCAGCGGTAAGACAGGTCAAACTGCTGCCCCCTATGTGCCATCAGCGGTAAGACAGGTCAAACTGCTGCCCCCCATGTGCCATCGGCAGTGAGACAGGTCACACTGCTGCCCCCCACGCGCCATCAGCAGTGAGACAGATCACACTACGTGCCCTCAGCAGTGAGACAGATCACGCTACTGCCCCCCATGTGCCATCAGCAGTGAGACAGGTCACACTACTGCCCCCATGTGCCATCAGCAGTGAGACAGTTCACACTACTGCCCCCCATGTGCCATCAGCAGTGAGACAGTTCACACTACTGCCCCCCATGTGCCATCAGCAGTGAGACAGGTCACACTACTGCCCCCTATGTGCCATCAGCAGTAAAACAGCACACTGCTGCCCCCCACGTACCATCAGCAGTAAGACAAATCACACTACTGCCCCATGTGCCATCAGCGGTAAGACAGCACACTGCTGCCCCCTATGTGCCATCGAAAGTAAGATAACACACTGCTTCCCATGTGCCAACAGTGATAAAACAGCACATTAATGCCCTACCACTGCCATCAGCAGTAAGACATGTCAGAGTGTGGAAACATGGCAGGAGACAGAAGGGAAGTAGGAATAGGACAGGAGAGAGGAAGGGTGTGGAAACAGATAGGACAGTACGCCATGGACACACCAGGCAATCCTCTACAGGAGAACCATGGCCAAGGGGGAGGGAGAGACAGAGGGAGAGGTACAGGGGCTGACTCAGCATGTGAGTCTCTGCCTCCAATGTCATCTGTCCGAAATTAACGTGGAGAAGTCGCCAGGTGGGGGTGCACCAAGATCGGGGTACAGGCAAGTGGAGGCACAACCATGAAGGGGTGTGGCCGGGTGATGGCACAGCTGGGCGGGGACACAGCCAGGTGGGGGCGTGGCCTGATGGGGGCGCGGCCAGGTAAGTGCACAGCCGGGTAGAAGCACAGCCAGGTGGGGGCGTGGCCTTGTGGGGGCACAGCCAGGTAAGGGCACAGCTGGGTGGAGGCACAGCCAGGTGGGGGTGTGGCCAGTTGGGGGTGTGGCCTGGTGGGGGAGCGGCCAGGTAAGGGCACAGCCGGGTAGAGGCACAGTCAGGTGGAGTGACGGCTAGGGGGGGGCGCAGCCATCTGAGGGGACCAGGGACAAGATGTGGGACAGCTGTTGCCTTGCATACCAGAGCAGCTGTGTCAGTGGCCCCTTCGGCATAGCGGGAACACGTCACTATTTAAGCTGGATTCCCCAGAGATATATACATTGGAGAAAATAAGTATTGAAAATAAAAATTTCATGTCAATAGCCCCATTAGAAATATATTTACTGAGAAAAATGTTGACATGTTCAATACTTAAATTCCCCGCTGTATGAGTGCAGCCATCCTGAGTGGTCCCGAACACCAGGGGGCGCTTACCTTTGGTATGGGGCATAAAGTGGTGGCGGAATGGGGAGGTGGGACGGGAGTCATTATGGACGGTGCTACTGCGCAAAGACGAGCAGAGCTTCTGCATTCCAGTCAGCAGCTCTGAGGAGGGGGGGTCACAAAGGCCGAAGAGGAAGCAGGAAGAAGAAGAAGGTCAGGAAGAAAGCAAAGAACGAGAAAACACCTCGCAGGAGTGAGAAACGGAGAGGCAGAGCAAGGAAAGACAGGGACCAGCATCAGGCATTCAGTTCCCAGAGGAACGGGAAAGAGGGGACCACATGACCAGAAGTGTCAAATTCAGGTCCAGAAAGGAAAAATCCAGACCAGGATTTTGTTTCAACCAATCAGTTGAGCATAAAGAGTCACAGTCACAGAGTAGGTCAATTAGTTGGTTGAAACAAAATCCTGGTCTGGATTTCTACTTTCTGGACCTGAAATTGACACCTCTGCACATGACCACTGCATGGTTGCTAAGGGTAACAAGAAGACAGGACCAGGAAGCTGGGAGGGAGGGGGGAGGCAACTGGGGTAGGGGGCTGCCTACCCTGTCTGAGCCACCTGAGTGTTTGTGTGTGTGAACTGCATATGATGGCAGCGAGACTGCAGAAACACCCAATATGCTACTCAAAGACACGCAGTATGGACACCCTGAAGCAACACTTACCCGGCCTGTGGAAGTGCTGTGGTGACCGCGACAATGTGGGGGTGTAGCTATGGCGACTGTACACAGGGGAGCCAATAGAGCCCTGGCTGGTGGACCTCTGGATGATGCGCTCTCTCATGTCAAAGCAGCCCTGGGAGAAACAAGGGGAAACACCAGCATCAGTATAAAACTACAGGAATACAGAGAGATATCATCCATCCATTTAAAACACAGAAACACAGGGAGATACCAGCATCAGCATAAACTACAGGTACATGTGAGCATCAGTATAAACTATAGAATAACAGGAAGATAACAATGTCAGTATAAACTACAGAAACACAGGGAGATACCAGGATCAGAATAAACTACAGAAATACAGGGATATACCAGGATCAGTATAAACTGCAAGATAACAGGAAGATATCAGCATCAATATAAACTACAGCAACACAGGAAGATACTGGCATTAGTATATAGTGTATATACTGTATATATAAACTACAGGGACACAAGGTGATACCTGCAAACATGAGTATAAAGTACAGGAACACAGGGATATACCAGCATCCATATAAACTACAGGAACACAAGGAGATACGAGCATCAGTATAAAGTCACAATACTACACCGCATGACTTTGCCGTTTGAATGTGAGGTCAAAAACATTAGAGACTTGTACCTCTGCAGAGGGTGTAGGGGACAGGGTCCGTGGAGACTGAAAAACAAAAGCACAGCATCGCATTATTTTCTCTAAGTCCAGTTACACACTCAGAAAGCATACAGGTTAGCGAGAGAGGGAATGGAGAGGAAAGTGCTGTGGGTGGGCAGGGACTACACTGTGAGATAGGGGAGGATCCCAGGCCCACGGCTCAGCAGCTAGCGCCATAGGAAAGTAACGGTGTTTATATGGTGTGGTGCCTACATCCCTACAGCCGCAGGACATGCCTGAGAACAGGAGCAGTAGCTGGGTGGGGGCAGGAGGGATTAATGAGGACATCTCGAAAAGGAAGGCCAAATGTGCACACAAAGCCACACACTGCCTCTTCAGCAGCAAATCAAATCAGCACCCAATCTCCATGCGCACACATCCCGTATCCCTAATAAGCAAAATCATTCTGTTTAAGATGAGCGTTTACCCCGAAAGCTGAACGCCCTCTGCTGTGGTTAATACCCCATACTGCACTCCCGCCTTCGGCTTGCGAAATAAGCTTCCCAGGCTTGACGGATGAGTGCCTGGCCTGCCCTGCCCTGCTCCGCTCTGCTCCGCCGAGTGGAACGCCGCATCATTCTACATATGAAGGTCTCCCAGTGTGTGAAAAGCCACGTTCTGTGTGAGGCCATGGAAACTCCTGTGGCAGCCAGTTTAGTCAGAAACACTACAATGGATGTAAAAATGTTTTAAAAGCAGTTGTTAGGACATGAACTGATGCGAAACATCCATTTGCGGGGGAGTGGGGGGGTGGGGGAGGTCTGTCTCAGTCAGCCTCTGTGGCCCTGAAACCAGACAGGCCCACCACCCTCCACATGTCCTGCAGAACCGGGACTCCCGGCCGCAGTTTGGCAGTCGTTGCACTTCTCTGGCAGCTTGTTCCATCTGACACACCGGTAGGCAAGTCGGCCACCGAGTCACTTTGGCGCGTCTGTGATTAAATGTCAGATTCCACAAACAGACCGACTCTCTTGGCTGACATAGGTCAATGCTCAGGGTCTGCAGCATTCAGTTGATGGAAACATCAGGTGAGCATCGCTAACAGACTGTCGCCTGACTGCGGATCACTCTGCAGCACAGAGACTGAAGGCTGTTGTTACTCAGTACCACCATGTTTTTACTCAGCAAACTCCACAATCTTTGGCTGACCTGATCCTCACCTCTAAACCCCATGAAAAGCTCTGACATTTGACCTGAGTTTGAGCGCAGGGAGAGTGTCGGCGGGAAGCAGTAAGTGGTCTCGCTTACGGCCTTCTGCAGGGGAGCGCCCTGAATGGGAAATGGCCCGCAATCTCCTTTTGCTCCTTTGGGTAATTGGGTAATGACCAGCAGGAGGCTCGAGAACACATTAATACCCAGGACAGTGCAAACAGTTATAACTGACTGCAAAATGAAGCAAGTTACAAAACAGGCAGGTACAGAAAGCACACACATGTAGGCAAAAACACACGCGCACATACAAAGAACAATATAGCCACCCACACACACAGCACAGGCAGACAGACACACACACACACACACACACACACACACACACACAAACAAACACAGAATAGGTATCTTTGTGGGGACTCTACCGTCATTCTTATGGGCGTAACCCTAATCCCAAAAATGACAACCTTAACCCCTACCCAGCTCTAACCTTAACCATAAGGAACCAGAAAATCTGAATTTTCATAAAATAAAGTCTGAAGTAGTGAGGACAGAAAAAATGACCTCACTAGTGATGTTTATTGACGATTTGCTAAACTTATGAGGTTGTCTGGTCCTCACAAGTATAGCAAATCCAGCACAAACACACAAACCCACACACACACACACATACAGACACACAGACAAAGAAAGAAACATACACAGTCATACACACACAGACAGACACACACAGACAAAGACAGACAAAGACACAGACAGACAAAGACACAGACACAGACAGACACAGACAGACAAAGACAGACAAAGACACAGACACACACAGACACACACAGACAAAGACAGACAAAGACAGACAAAGACACAGACACAGACAGACAAAGACACAGACACAGACAGACACAGACAGACAAAGACAGACAAAGACACAGACAGAGACACAGACAGACAGAGACAGACAGAGCGTAGCAGAGCAGCCGTGCCCTTTTCCAGAAGCAGATGATATCTTCTCTGGGTTAGCAGTGAGTGGGGCTACAACACAAAGTTAGTAGGGTGAGGAGGGAGGCAACTGGGGGTCAGCGGTGGAGGGGCCAGGGCAGAGCCAGCCACTTACTCGCTGCTCCAGCAGGGAGGACCGCTCTCTCCTGGGGGCTGGAGGCTGTTGGCAAAGATGGCAGGAAACTTCACGAGTGGCCTCTCCCTCGATCACTGAGACTCTATATTCTGAGCAGTCGGTGCCCCTTCGCTGGAGTACCTGAGCCCTCACCCCACCATGCTGTCATTCACTGACTAACATGTTTCTCACATTTAATTTATAAAGGCGGCGAGCATAGCGACTGCAGTGCAAAGACGCTGTCCGTGGGTGCTGTCATGTAAACGCCGGATCCAGACCAGGGTGTCCAAAAGTGTGAGCACACTGTAGGAGGCTGCTTGCACTGAACTGTTACATCATTAAAGTGTGCCGGTCTTAACAAAGTCGCTAACAGTCCTTCCGGAGTGAAGTGTCTCTCAGGATTATCATTGCGACGCACATGTCCAAGTAAGCACACAGTATGCAGGACATAAACACATCCCGATGAAGGAAGAACGTCATACGTCATCCAGGCAGCACTGAAGAAGGAGCCAGCTTACCTCTCCTAAACTCTGCCTCTCGTCAAGGGCAGTGCTGTAGAAAGGCTCATATGTGATGAGGTCTGGCCGCTCGATGTCATAGATGGCTTTGACCTTGGGGATGGCGGCTAGGTCTTTGTAATCGAGGATCTCGTTGTCTACTTTCGCCTGGGGAGACAGAAGTGGGGACGGCAAGTCAGCTCCGTCGGACATGGTCAAATCCATGGTCATGCGGTCAAATCCCAGCACTTAATATATGTTTGCAATATAAGAATGTGCTTCATACTTGTAATCTATGGTTCACCTCGCAGGGACATGGAGAGATACAGGAAGTGTTTCACCAGGCAGAATGCAGATCTCAGGCCCTTTGACCCCATGATTAAAATTCCACGGGCTGTATGGAGTCCAGGACATCCTGAATGCCTATGCCATTAACGTAACTTGCAGGTTCCCTGTGGAAGACACTGTCTTCCAGAGACGAGTGTTTAGTTTTGAATTAATGGCCCTTCTGTTTAGTCAGAGAGTGGCAGCATAATAATGCCCCAGCAGAACCTACTGACCGGGCTCATCTTTCTGAGCCTTAAATTCAGGGAAACACGGAGTGCGGCTACGTCCATGTGGGCAGGATCTGTGCCTGCTGCCAGGAGCAGATGGCCACCAGTCTCTCTGTAAGGAGCTTCTGTTTGTAACTCTTAGGTGGAGCAAACAGGGAGGAAGTGACTCAGCAGACTGCCAAGACTCAGCTCTGGGATCACACCTCCATCTTTGTCCAAAAATGATAACTGAAGGAGTAATTTTTAAAAGAGGTGCTACAAGGACAGTGAGAAGAACAGTTACAGCAGCGTATCACATCAAAAAGACAACATATGCGAGTCCGGAATACTCCACATGGAAGAGGTTTGATTATTTATTACAGTGGCCATCACTGTGATCCCATAATTGTACTTAATTGTGTTAATTTCAACCATGTGGAAAAGCTGTTAAAGCCTTTTATACATCTGGACCATCAGCGTTGATGCTCCGCCTTTGGAGGAACCCCAAAGTGCCCATGATACAGGCTGTGATAAAGGCAGATACTACAAGAGACTGGTTGCTCTACGGACCATGTGTGTATCAGATGTGGTGACTGGGGGAATCAGGGCTGACTGGAGCCAGGGGTGTAGAAGATGTGTGGTTATTGGGGGGTTGGTACAGGGCAGACAGTTCTTGGGGCAGCCAGCAGGGAAGAGGCGTTAGACAAATGACACATTAACTGCTTTAGAACATCACAAGAGAGGGATCTAGAGCTTGTATTGTATTTCTATGTAGGAGCTACATACGGCTCACCAAATATCAGTGCAGGGTGCAGAGATAAGACCACTGAAGGTTTGAGGGAAGCTTCAGTGTAGGTCAGTGTAGGACCCAGAGAAATTTGACTGTAGATGATTGTAGGACACCAATTAATACCATACTAGGTGAACACTGTGAGACTGTTATTTATAAGCTGACAGTAATTCATACAAAATGAAACAAATCTTTATTCAGGGATGAGTGACAGACAGCACGCTGCCCAGAGAGTGTGATTAGCTGAGGATAGAGAGAGCAACCAGCGATTGGATGAACAGGCCAAAGGACTCACATAGATGGTGTGACCCGGTGAGCCAGGTATGCTTGAACCAGGTCGGGAACAAATACTTTCGGACGAGGACCTTGTAGGCTGTAAGAAAGAGGACACAAGTGTTTACAGAAGTGATGTGGCACGGCACATTACTGGATGATCAGGTAAGCAGTCAAGGTGAGCATGGAGAGAGACAACGCTAAGCACACCCACATGAAGGGCCGACACCCCCGCAGCTGGCAGGGGCTGCGGGTCTGGCTGGGCCTTTCCTTCATGCCACTTGCAGCATTCCTTACGCGGAGGCAGAGTCAGTGCACATTGCCGGCATGTGCCAAAACGCCCAGAGCAAGGCCCTTCAGCTATGATTTCACACATAAGGCCCAATCGGCACCTTGGAGAAATCTCAGCCTGAAGCCATATCTGAAGGGCTGGGTTCTCATGCCAGAGCACCGTGCAGAACCGCACGGCGTGGTGAAGCAGGCATTGCAGCAGTGATCCCACCTTTGAGGCACTGGACTGTAATCCCCCCCGTGACCACGGTAATAAAACAGAATTGCTTCAAAATTGAATCACTGGGGTGTAAAAAAATTATAATCAGTACTTTATGGGGCATTGGAATCATTAATGAACAGTCCTTGAATCAAGCATGTTTTATGCTGTATGTGATGCTTCAAAGCTGACAGACAAGTGACCGACAGGATGCCCTTCTAAACGGCATCCCGGGGGTTCTGAAGCACCACCTAATGGTGGCTGTCAGAATTGCAGACACACAATAACAATGGTCAGTGCAGGCCATGTGAATTCTCAGGACACATCTTCATTATCTGTTGGTGGAAATGAAAAATGGAACACCATTATCGTGAAACGCATCACACAGAGTCGCCGTTACTTTGTTGTGGACCGGGTGAGGGGTACGTACTCCGCTTTGGCACACAGTAAACCGTTTAACAGGCCTCGCCTCTTTGGCCATACTGTTCAAAGTTACCTGCACTCTCCACAAGGGGAGCTGCAGGGCTGACCTAGACCAACCTTATCACATACTGGCATCTGTCCCGGAGGAGCATGGTTCTCTGCCACACACCTTCATGTATAACCTGATTGGCCAATCAGGAGACAGGTCTAATGCTTCCTTCAGTGTAATGTGAGGCACCTGCACTGCCAGATCATCTCCGGGGCAGGGTGGGGCAGAATGGGCACCGTCCACACCCCACTTCCACACGGACCTTCGAGGTGGTGCAGGGTGAGGAGCAGGGAAAGGGCGGGACGCGTGTGGTGGGGTGGGCGGGATGACAATGCCATTAAACAGCCAATAGCGAGTACAGTACCTGCCTTTCTGTTTTGTGAAGGCTGCTGATTGAGGGAGGTAGCAGCTGTGAAGGAAAGGAAGAGGGTGGATACAGGAAAGATTTGACTCTGATACTGCGCACTGGGGGGGGCGCCACCAAACCACAACGCGGCTCATACCCAGGGTTTGGTGCCTTTCCTTGTTCAACCAGCATCCCCACAAACCCCTGTGTGTTAGACAGACTGGTCATGATGTGCACGAGAACCAGCAGCAAGAGCCCACTAGAGTGGAAGATAACACCAATGGAAGAGACCACGTGAGCAGAGAAGGACGCTGCAACATCACTCCAGTGGTGTAGAGCACACTACTCACAAAGATCACGTCGGTAAGAAAACCCAGCTTCACAAAAGCAGACCTATACTAATCGCCCTCTGAGTACACATAAGGATATCATCCAGATTCAGTGTTTAGGCTTTCCTACAAATAGGCAGAGAGCAACAATCTTCTCCCGCCTCTTCCCAGTGACAGACTGGTAATGGTGCCTCAGCTCAAGCATCAGTTTCCTGTCCACTGCAGCTGCCCGTGGTGTACTTAACACACTACCGCATTTCCAAACCCAGATTCCAAAGGGCCATCATCAGAGGTGACACCGTAATGGTGAAGCGTCCTGACACTGTGAACCTCCAGACCTGAAGGTAGACTCCTTCTGCTGACGCTGTGGCTGTCCAGAACCAGGACGGCATGACCTGCGAGGCGCTGCTGACATCCAGGATCAGGGCAAATTAAGCCTTCATAAACGGCAGCCCTACACGGGCACCAATCCTGCCAACAACAGGAACCCGAGGAGTCTCTGAAGCTCTGGAAGAAGCTGTCCCTGGCATGAGAGCTCCTGGTTAGCCAGAGTGGCATGGAGAAGCAGGAGCAGACGTGAGTGATGGTCGAGCTCCTGGTGGTCGCACCATGAGCCGGACTCCCGGGAATCGCGGGCAAAAATACATATGCTGGGGCGCTTGGGAAGGAACATAGAATGTGGGACTGCATCCGTAACACAAAGTGAGGAGAGTCAGCACATTCCAGAGTGCAGCGCCATCCAGGACACTCTTACCCTGTGTTTTTCCTCAGCTTTGGTACTGTTCTTACAGTTGGGGTGCCAAACTGTAGAGCCTGTGAAGGGAGAGTCACCCATTAATCAGAGACACAGAGTGAGAAGAGAGTCATCCATCAATCACAGACATACTGTGAAAAGAGAGTCACACATCAGTCACAGACAGTGTGAAAGGAGGGTTACACATCAGTCACAGACAGTGTGAAAGGAGGGTTACACATCAGT